>VKOC01007907.1:0-21432 GCA_009364415.1 Spea multiplicata | reverse complement strand
ATATATATAGCTCTGCATGCACACATTTAAGATGGTCCGTTGTATTTATTCAGAAAGCTATGCTGCAAGCAACTGAACTTTTCTGATAAATCTCGCCTAAGCCACAAACACCCAATTCAGCAATTATGTGTTATTGGCATACGTGGAAAATGGCGGCAGTTACTTGGAGTTATTGTTATATTCGCTTTCTAATCCCTCATATGCTTAAATTTGAGAGATAATATGGGGAAAGATAATATGGGGAATTAGTGAAATAAAAGTTGTTCTTAACGTTGGTTAGACAAATGTTCCAAATCCCATGTTATCATTCATAGCCCCCTTCCCGAGGCGATGGGTTTTTAAATCCTAGTATCTTTTGTATGTCTACCTATGTATTATAGTCTTAATGTATTCCACCCACTGATATCTGTCGAGCTCTGTTTTAGGAACAAAGGCACAGCGTAACTATTCTGACATAAGACGCCGATCCTTAAAACCTCATTACTAAGTAATACGGCACAGCATACAGCATTTTTAGAAGAGTTCATTACTATAAAACTATCGGACTTACGGAATTCTAATTGATCCTTTTATTTGCTGGCAGCCTTGGGGACTCGTTCGAATGTAATATGGTAGATTTAAAAATGAATCTTAATTATTAATTCTGTGGAATTCAAAAGCCTAAAGATTTCAGTTATTTTTTAAAAAAATGGTTGTAAACATTTTACACAATTAGACGGTATCTTTGGAAAGTCCATAATATTCACTAATGGGAGCTGGAGTATTACAATCATGCCTGGGAACTACCCAGGGTAGGCTTCCAGAGGCTCTCTTCTGGGGGGGATCTCTCTTCCCTTGTGGGGGTAGTCCTCAATTGAGGGAACAGGGCTAGTTGCGTATGGGCGGGGTTATTTGGCTGGGCAGGGGTGGAGCTAGTCCCAAGTAGTCTTAAGTAGGTGAGAAATGGGTTGTAATGGGTGTGACCAGGGCCGGCCCTACCATGGAGCAGAGTGTGGCAATTGCTCCAGGCGGCACTTTTGGAGCCCTTTTTTTTTAAAGAGGAAGAGAGAGAGGGCGCCGAGTGGTTTTCGCTTACCAACTTTTCAGTACCTGCTCGGCGCCCCTCTCTCCTCTGCGAGCCCTCTAGCTCGGTCTGCGGTGCCAGGCTTGTTATGCTGAGCGCCGGAAGATGATGTCATATCCGGCGCTCAGCATTACAAGCCGGCACCGAGACCGAGCAGGAAGATTCTCCGCAGGACTGCTGAACGGTAAATACAAAGGGGGGATAGGGAAGATAATAGTTAGGGAGAGGAAGGGTAGATAATAGGGGGCAGCAGAGGAAGGGTAATAATGGGGGGACAGCATTTTAAACATCATCCCAGGCGGCATAATGCCTTGGGCCGGCCCTGGGTGTGACTAAATGTCGATCCCCTGTCCAGTAAAAGAAGAAAGCAACTCGGAGACCCAGGGAAGCAGGACAACCCCTGGAGGCACCTGGTCAGACCAAGAGAGTTCACAGGTATAATTATAATACAGACAAGAAAACCATGCAATTTTAAGCAGTCTGCAAAAGAGAAGCCTTTCTTTATCTTTTGTAAATTATGGAAAATACCAAGGGTCACTCTTTAGGAAGGATAGTCCATCTGCCCCCGTTCTCCTTCTGATCTCCTGGTTGTCTTGGAGCTCAAAATATTCTATAAAATACAGGCTTAGTGAATGCTCATTCTCCCATGTGATATGATATCAGTTCCAATGCTGAATCTTTACTTTCTTACACCATAACAGAGGTCTGACGGATCATCCGAAACTCTAATTGTATCAATGAGAAGACGCCGTTAAAAATGTTTTTAGTTATTTCGCTCTCGCACAAAGTGCTGTCTCAAGCATGAAATAGATCCTGCTTCATATCATTAACGTTAGTGCTGAAATTACAATGTCAATTTGCATATCTCCAGTCGGAAAAAAAAAAATAACCGAAATCGCGGATCAGCGTTTTACCTTGAATGTCTTATTGTGCTATGCCTCATTGTATAATGAATTTATAAATATTTTTTTTCTAGTGATATTGGCAAATGGATAGGGGTAAAATGTATGAAAATATGCAAATTTGTTACGATAATCACAAAAAAAAAATCTACAATGAGTTAAGATGTTGTATGTTTTTTCTCTCAAAATAGCAATAAGAAATCAATTGTACATGAGTCAAGTCAATTACTAACCGTAGACGCTGCGTTAGTATAGAAACATGTGATGTAATTCCTGACTCAATGTTCTAACTCATGTAATTACGGAAGATTACTGGATTCTGTTCTGGTGGCAACACAAATAATCAGCAGCGTATTCTGGCCTAGGCCAACTAGTACCATGCAAGAAAGGTTTGAGACCGGCTCACAGAACATAGGCAGCTGCTTAATCCAGGGCACCACTGCTCAGGATGTTCTCAAGTTTTAGCGTTCATGCGCTATGATGCCTTCAAAATATCATTCACAAGGGAGCGGTCCGGAACCGAAAAGTGGACATTGGGAAAAAAGAGCCCCAAACATACGATTTTTGCCTTCATGGGCCTCATCAGCAGTGCCTAGTCATCATTGTTCCAGTGCGATGTCTAGACTCTTTACAATTGGGGTGTACCCAAAGAGATCCCTGAAGGGTGACACACCATGCACAAAATGGTTCTGGGCTGCTCTTGTGGCAGGATCAGACTGATATGTCAATAGCGATATATTAAACTTGTAATGGCACAAGCGTACTAAAGCTTGAGATGCTCCCTCCAGTAGGCTATTAAGTGGCCATCTCTCCTCAATTGAGTTGTTCTCAGACTTTCTTGCATTCTTCGCCCAATAGGACTCCAAGGCCTTGGTAGATCCAAGGCAACAGCAGCCCCTCTACCACATAACTGGTGGGCAATCGGGATCTCCAGTAAGCCATTGCTCCGTGGGTCGTTAAGGAGATCATATACTGCCCTACACACCCTATCAGGGACTGCGCCGAGCCGGCAAAACTTCTATAACAAAGTTACACAGTACCACATGTCCTTAAATTGTAGCATACGGGGATATGGCATCATATCATGATATTCAGCATAATGGGTGAAAATTGGGTAAACGTTTCTACGAAACATGGCAGAGCATCAGCATGACCAACTTGCCTTGTTTGCAGTAACTAAGTCTATGAATCTTTACTGTTTGTTAGATGACATCATTTTTTTTAGACATTTGTATATTTTTACTACCCCCCTAAAGTGATGGCATTGATTACTTTTGTCTTCATTGAGCAGCTAATCAATATCAGAGTACCTTGTTGATTCGCTGCGGTGCCTTCTGTGCCGATTCTGCTTCTGCAAACTGTTTAATAAACATTTGCTCGTAAGGGAATTAGAAACTAGGCATCTGTATCAGCTCGGGTCTGAAGGGAGATTAAATAGGTTTATTCTATGCAGCTACAATGGGTAGAAAATGTGCAAAATCTACTGACGCTGTTCCGGAAAATATTACTTATGCAAATAACCCTCATTTTATTGTTTCCACTAAATAATTCATTACATAAAAACAACACAAAAGTTTTTTGTTTCTATGCCAATAACCAATCATTGTCAACTTTTGGGTCACACGACAATAAAGTATTTCCCGCAGAAAAAAAAACCCAAAACAATGAAGAAATAATTATTTCTGGTTAAGTTATTGATATTCAAAATATCACCAAATTTATATATTTTCGAGAATCGATATTTAGATTGTCATTAGCCGGGCTTGACATGCAATTAGAATGATGGAATTATACACGCTTCCTTGCGATTGACATGGATAACATAATATGTATCAAGATTAGGAGGGCACACATATTGTCTGCTCGCAGAATAGTGTTTATTATCTAAAATGAAAACTTCTCTCTTTGTCTATTGGATCAGATTGCCTGTGTAAAAGAATCCCTGTGTAGTAGATTTCCACTAAACTAAGAAATAATAAATTTCCCTCGACGGCCACTTAATAGCCTGACCTACAGTGCGTGCCAGCTCAGGCATATCTCAAGTTTTAGCTCACGGCAACCATTACAGAAGCACAGCCTCCATCAACGACCCCAGGCATGTTTCAACCTTCATAGGTCTTGGCATTGGGACGCGGTAGGCACCCTTTTAGGTGAAAGTGAGCATGGAGGTCCACATTAGGACTCATGGGGTGGACCCCAAAAGGGTGACTTCACATACCAAAAAAAGTCGGAGAACAACTCAACCAAGAACACACAGCCATTGAATAGCCTGCCCTATGGTGCATCCTCGCTCACGAGCGTCTCAAGTTGGAGCTCACTTTACAGACATGTATGTGGTTGCACTCTTCCGCGACCTTTGGGGGTTAACCCCAAGTGTAGAGGTTAGTTCAGACGTGGACCTCAATCATGCCTAGAAAGATACCAGCCTCATCTCCTGACAAGGTCCATGAAACGGAAAAATATGTTTGGGTTTGTTGTCTCTCTTGCGTAGAGGTAATTTGCCTCGCATTTCAGTTCTCTGTGGGTAGGATCAGATTTAGTTTTCTCTGTAATGGCGCACGCGAGCTAAAACTTGCGATGCTCCTGAGTTGGGATGCGCCATACAGAAGGCTACTATTTGGCTTGCTTGGTTCCTACATAACGTTCATACATAAAAAAGGTAAATTGTGTTGTAAAGATGATGTAATCCCTTATCATATCTTCCTAACAAATGAGTAGGAATGGTTAATAAATATCTTCATAGAACCGTTCCTTCTATGCTTGATGGTACGGGCTTCAACTTCTGTTGTCTCAGCCTAATGCTTTCTTTGTGCTGATGGAGGACGATGGATAACGTAAGAATTCTTGCCAAATGCTTTTCCCTTTATTTCATAAGCAGCAGTAAAATTCTCAAAGCAGGGGAATCTCGGGTGATGGATGGCTCTTTGCATGACAATCATTAAAAATCTATAAGCGGAGTTTGTCTTTTAGAGGAAGAAGGCTGGCCAGAGAGGATGCAGGAACCATTTTATGCCAGTGTCCTTGTTCATTAATTGATTTTATATGCCGTAAAAAAAAAGAAGGGTTTGATTTCAAGCCACATCGAAATGTGTTTACGAGAGCTAAGTGTAGCATTAAATGGCTCGGTGAAGCTTGTAACTCTGTTCCTTATACTCGTTACATGGGTGGTGGTGTAATATATTACAGAAAGATAAAGACAACAAGAGACACGGTGTACGAACGTGATGTCAAGTAATCGTGGACAAAGTCATGTTGCGTTGGTGCATTTCATTTGGAATTGTATACTGCATGTAAGGTTGCGTAATAAAATCCAACGTTCACACACGGTATACCCTACTGAAGATGCACAGAAGTGAGGGTCTGACGTGGGTCTAAGGCATTATAATAAAAGCCTATTCAAAACAGTAGAAGACATTAATAAAAAGGAAAAAAAACGTTAATTGTCCCCCATTCCATTTATTAATGGACTCGGTAGGCGATGGCGCCGTTATTTGCGGCACATAGCTTTATAGGGTACTTTATGTAAAGACCGTGCCTCAAACCACTGGGTTTCCCTATCTAAGATAGGGTTGTAGGATGATCTCTTATGCCTTGATGTATCCTCAGTCTCTTCTGAGTTGTCGCCTTGCGTCTTCTCCCTGGAACCTGGTGTCTTTAATATGCATCGCTGGTGCCCAATTTGACTTTGCAACGTGCGTAGGGAATTTTGTAGACACCAATTGGACATCTTCCTCATGAACAGAGCCTTTTAGGTGATCTTTTGAATGCTCTAATTCTGATTAACTCTCCAGTAATCAACTTTTGGCTAGTTCTAATTCTATGAACTCCACCTGACGTTTAACCTGTATTTGTGACTCTAACTTTGCCCCCATGTTTCTTTTCTCTGAGGGAAGTCTTGGAGGTCAAAGCACCCGTAGGCTCAAACGAAGGGGGATGTAACCGTTACAGGTCCAGTCATTATGTCAAACCGTAGCCAGGAGGCAGGTAGCCGGCAGTGACTTAGTATCAGTAATGCTTTATTGTGTGGTGGGAGCTGAGGATCCAGGTGCATGAAAGGTAAGTGTGAGTAATGGTGAGGCACTGCATATAAACTATATTCCTTATATCAGGTACTTAATCCAAGCATTCTGTACAATTCCTAAACCTGTTTTATTCACAGCAATTATTTTTCCCTAATTTGCATAATAATTCTCTAGTTTGCGTTACACGTTCATAGAATGCTTTGACAGCTTTTGGTTAGATCAGAATCAATAGAAATGAAGACATTTTGAGCTGCATATATTACATTTCTTTGTGTTTGTTTTATTGTCTTGTATATTTTTCATGTGAGACACTGTGCAGTCTTTAGAAGCTTTTCCGAGGCGCTCTACAGGATGCCTACTTGTCCTAATTAAAATTACAATCAGTTTTTAACTAAAATGGACGCCAGTATTACAGCTGCTACCAGGTATGAAATCCCAAGACTCTTTGGGTTTCCCTTAGTCCTAATAAATTGTAGCATGAGCAATGTGCTTCCTATAACCACAGGGATACTTATTGTCTCTCTGAATCTTGGAATCTTCCAAGGAAGGCAGCCATATGTAATGGGGCGCCTCTTTGGCTTCTCACCCGGGTACATGTGTCTGGGCCATGAGGGACCGTGGCTTTCTGTTTTTGGGAATATGGCCCCGCTCATGGGAATACTTCCAAGGAAGGCAGCATATAGTAATGGGGCACCTCTTTGGCTTCTCACCCGGGTACATGTGTCTGGGCCATAGGGACCGGTGGCTTTCTGTTTTCGGGAATGGCCGCCTCATGGCAATCTTTAGGTCCTGCGGCCATTTTTTGGCAGTGGGAGCATGAAGAGGGAAAGGTGTTTTTACTGGGTTGCAAGGTTTTTTGTAGCCGTCCTACCTGCCTCCCAGTGCTGGTCCCCAGTAGCTTTTTTATTGTTTTTGCTATGTTTATGTTATTAATACCCAGCGTTGTGTTTTATTCGCCATAAATTACCAGGAAAAAAAAGGGTTTATTATAGAAGATAAAACCTCGGAGAATGCAATGCGCCAGTCACATAAGTGTGCTTAGTGCTTATTTCACATCATTGGCGGCTCTAACGAATGACGAATCGCGCTCAGTGAGTAGGCCTGCGTAATGAGACATATTGGTAAGCCAGCAGAAGGTAAAACACACCAGCAGATTCCACTCCACATTAAAAGCTAGTTTATAATAACGCCAACAGGATTTTTAATGGGTTTGCGGAAGGGAATTACAGCGTTAGCGTAGTAACCATGCATAAAATTTCAGTGACATCAGTCTCAATTACATCTACTGCTATTCTGAGAAGATGTCATCATAGCCGCATATTCTTTCCAGTCTGTTATACTAAAAGCGTAAGGCAGACTAATGCCTCGTGGCCATGTGTTTGTCAAATCGCACGACACCGGAATCTACATGGTTAACTATAAGTTATTAGAAGTATATATTAGAAGAAAGTGTATGTAGAAAAAGGAGTGTTAAAGAAGTTACGGAGATTTGGTCACTCTGGTCACCCTGAAAATGAATTAGGGGTTAGTTTTGACCCAGAATCTACTTAGTCCTCTGGCACTTAATCAAGATTGTAAACTACACATTTTGGTTCTGTTTCCATCTTTTTTAAGGAAATATGGAAGTATAAAAAATAAAGATAGTCCTCAGAGTATTTGGGTGAGTATTCTAAATCCATACTTTGCAACTATATGATGGTCCTCGGGCTAATTTACATAATTTAACTCCATGCGAGCATTAAAACGTTGCGTGCAGCCGTCCATTGCCAGCCGTCAGTCATACTTACGTCATAGGGCGGCCACTGGCCTTAAAGTGCTTGGACTGCCCCATCATCAGCAGTCCGGCCCTGACTACATATATACTGACAAACCCAATAGATTGTAATATAAGAACGACGGACTGTTCTATAAGCTTCTATAGGATTTGAGGTGACGACCTCCAGAGATGGTGATGGACGCCTGGACTTGTAGTAGAAGTGGTCATGTTCCTACACTATTGTTTTTGATATTGGCAATGCTATCTTCAGCAAATATAGGGTAATTATATTATATATATATATATATATATTATCAGTTTAGTAGATAAAATTATTTTTAAAAAATGTCAGGTGTGAAGGTCTTAGAAATCAGTTTGAACATTAAGGCCACCACCGGCATCTGAAGCTCCTGTCTCCTTAAAATAATAACAAGCACATGGTACAATTCATTATAAGCTGAAAACCTAATTGCACGTAACAAGTACACTCTGCACATAGACAATTAAACAAGTTTATGGCTTCTATATAAATGCATGTGTTTGGAAGTAGGTGCTTCTGCCTCCATCGACAATCAGACCAATATGCCCATATATGGAAGGGTCGGTTATATTTCATTTGGGGGGGGGAGTACCCGAAAAGCCAATAACATCCATGCTGAGAAGAGATATTAAACCATGTTGATGTCTACGTAAAGTACCACTGACTAACGGCGTCCATGGAAAACAAATACATGAATGACAAATTCAATAATATAACCTTTATACCCAGCTGTTTGATGGAGAATACCGGAATCTAATAGTTTAAGATAAAAATTGGGGGGAAAAAACAAACCTGGTGAAATAATAGTATTGGGTGAAAGCCCTATTGGATGCTCTTAGAGAGAGTTGCATAAATGTGTTTATTGCCAACCGCAGTCCTACATCATGCCCATGCCTGGGGACTTTCTAAATGAGCTGACCCTGAGACTCCTGGAAATATTAACCATTTAACGGCCCAGGAATGAAGATTCTAGATGTAGTGATACACTTAAATGAGTCACCTGCATTCAAGAAGGAATGTCAGATATAACACACTAGTGCTGAAAGCACCAACTGAGAGTCAAAATAACATCCTGAGACCCTGAGATTGGGGCAACCCTGAGATTCTGGGTCAAACCCCAAGAGCTCCCAAGTACAGTATGATTATGCTTTCAACTGAACCTCCAGGTACCAATATATTTGTATTTACATGATTTATATATCAGTCTGATCTTGCCCCAAGGGCAGTCCAGGACTGTAACCGGAGGCAACTTTCCACTGCACAAGGGAACCAACACCGGTTCCCATCAAGGGACCGAGCTATTGACCGAGAGGCTTGATAATCGTCTCTGATTTCCGTAGTTCCCATGCGCACGTCTCACATTCTAACTACCTTTTTCATATGTATAAATTTAATTTAAGATATTTTCATATTTCTGTAACCCAAATGGGTCTGGGTGAGCCTCCCTGGCCAAATCTACATATTCCTCCCTGAACATATCCATTCGGGGGGGGCGCCGGGAGATGACGGAACGGGACGTGTTATCAGTTACAGATATTACAGCACACGCTGCATAAATTCCAGCGCGGCACTTAAGGTTTCGCGTTACCGAAGGCTTCTGTTGTGTTTCGTGTGGAAGGCTCGGCTGTTCTCGATACAGACAGTACCGGGCAGGTGCTTTTAATAAAATTGCTGCATCTGCTGAATAAAACCTGAAAGTGCTGAACTGGAAACGATGCTGTGATAGCTCAAAACACCTTTTAAGTCAATAGGACTATGGCCAAATAGATGTCTCCCCAGGCGTCTTGGAAATGGTTTTTAAAGGGCAACATCTGTTTTCTCAAATTATGATTCAGTGCAGTGGATCTTCAATTATCTACTTCTCCAATCCAATACCGATTACCTAAAAAAAAAATAAGATTTGCATTCTAACATAGCTTAGTTCATTTTTTCAACAAGGGAAAACCTATTGTTGAGTAAGCTTGATCTTTCTTGATTGACGTCCTTGGCCAGTTGCGTATAAATAAACCAATTCATGGTTTTTTTTTCTGCTTATATGCAAATCCCGTTGATAGATTAATGATAAGACATTAACGTAATGGCAGAAGGTCAAGGCAAATACAAATGGCGGGTGCTAGGCGACATCTCATGTTCTTGTGAGTACTTCCTACTTTAATTCAATTGATTTTGACACACAAATTAATTAAACTGTTTTGAATGGGGTTTTGGAAATAGACTCATATCTACCTACGTGACCTCCAACCTGGCAACAATCCTCCATAGTTCAAAACGCTATTTAGGGAGAACAGAGATCTCCATTGGAACCAGTCAACTGAGCAGAGGGACACTGGGGACACTTGAATCATGTATTGGTGGTCAAAACAGAAGTCTATTTCACCATATCCGAAAATATATATTCTAATGGGGCAACAGAATGACACGTCTCCCGTTCTTTCACCAAACAAAACTAGAATGTGCTCTCAGTAGGAAGGAAAAATAGTTTATTTTAAGTTCATCAGTGGCTTTTCTTAGTAACAATCCGGTTTAGGCACATTTAACATTTTTAAATACAGTGGCCTACATCCATAAGAGATTGGCCATTGCAGAAAAAAATTAAACAGATTTTCTAGAAGTAATTGGTGAAAATGGGTGGTTGGATGTAGCCGAGATGATTTTATGGTCTTCTTGTCCTTCTACGTAAATGAACGACCTTGGGAGATTTGTTTGCATGGGCTGCATAATACCCAACTATACTTACAGGGAATATTTTTCTCCTTGAGCATAACCCTTAGTGCTGTATAAAATAATGTCGGTCAGCCATTGACAAAAACCTGGTTTTATCAAACACCACACTGAGCTGGTGCTTTATGGCAACGCTAATGAAGTCCATTCCTCCATAGACTTTCATTAGTCAGAGAGTCCGACTGGGTGATTAAGACCAAAGCATTCTACTGTATCCCACAGGCAGTTTAAAAGAAGTCAGGGTGTTTGTTTAGTAGATTGGGGCTCAGATTACAGAGCGAGAACTCCTACAAATGGCTGATATGCTACTGCCTGAAAATATTATATTATGGGGCAAAAACTACAACTGCACAATATATATATAAGGATATAATTAATAAAAATGATGGGATTTCCCATTTAATGTCAGTATTTTCTGTGTTTAATTATGCTGACAGTAACAATGGTGTTCCTTCTAAGCCATGAAAAGTCTTTAATGAATAAATATTACAATAGAAAAACTGCTTAATCAGCAGGATTATTCAAGCATAGTAGCCACTTAGTAGCTGTAGCTGGCATTTCCATTTGGTAGTCAAGACGTAATGAGGTACGATGTGTTCTTACAGCAGAGCTAATTAAGGTTCTCTTGAGAATGAAAGGGCTACAACTTTAAATGGCTGGTATTTGATATAAAAATAATTTATTCAGTTGTTGAAAATGGGATGTTTAGCTGTTCACACCTATTTGTGAAAACAGTTAAGATAACCTATGGCAAAATGCTCATATTTTATAATAATTCATTAAAGATGTAATATTTTTGAGGTGTCTCGGAAGTCAAACTAAACGATACAACTGAAAATAAAAATAGGCACATAAACACCCAAATATGGACCAAAAGTGGGCTACATCCACTAGAACTCAATGACTTGATCTAGAGAGGAACCCATAACTAGATTACGAAACGGGCAGGGTTTCTCAATTTCTGATAAACCCATTTGGACAAGACATGAACACAGATTGGTAACATTGTCAAAAATAAATTGTATCTAAAGAAAAAAAAGTGTGATATTTAGTTACCATTGCAAGCGAATTAGGAGAACAACGTTTTGCTAACCAATGGAGGTTAGCGATTATTATGCGGGTTATTTTTCAACTACAAGACACGTTTGGTATTCTATTTGTCTCCATGATATTGTCACTTTTAGCATTGGCAAAACAAATAAATAAACACATAAATAAAGATAATAATTTTTGCTTTTCTTTTTTTTCATCAATAATATTGGGGTGTACGTGCATTAATACACGTTTATATTCTTCCATACTTTCCTATATTGTCAAGTTAAGGAATAAAATGCCCTGCTAAAAGACCGATTTATTAACGATAACACATATATTTGGAAATGCGTGAATCGTGCCTTAAAACGTGCCGTCTCTGCTGTCTGGGGAAGCCCATAGCAGTGTCTGGATTGAATAGAGGTTGGTGTTTCTCAGCCCCGCTTAGAACCATTCATATCTATCATGTTTCATGTTCTGTTTAGTCTACTGAAAAGAGACATTGTTGTTTCAACCCTCATAATCCATGAACCGCTGTGGAACACGGTGACAATGGAGCAAGATCTAGCCTGACAAATGCAGCTAAGGATTATGGGAAAATTGCAGACTTAACCCTTTAGTTGACTAGCACCCACTGCACATTAAACCTTTCCAGGAGGCAATAGTTCAGAATAAATGATTCATGATTTGTTTTTGTACATTTGTAGAAAATGTAAATCACTGGTTTAAAAATATGGACTCCACAAATAAATACGTAATTGTGTAAGCTACCCAGTTCATTGTTGGCAACGGCTTACAAGCGTTACATTTGCACTGTGTACATCTGTTGTATCTCAACAGTGATCATTAGAGACTTCTAACCATAACCTCACAAGGACAAAATGATTAAAGGGTTAGTTATTGGACCATACAGACCACAAAGCAATATGGAAGGAAGGAATGGAGGGAGGGAGGAATGAATATGGAAAAGGAAAAAGGAAGGAAGGAAGGGAGGGAGGGTGTAAAGCGGAAGGGAAAGGAAGGAAGGGAGGAAGGGAAGGGAGGGAGAAAAGGGTGGTAAAGCAGGAAGGAAGGAGGGGAGGAAAGGAATGAAGGAAGCAAAAAAAGGAAGGAAAGAGAAGGAAGAGAGGAAGGAAGGGTGGAAGGAAAGGAAAGGGAGGAAGGAGGAAGGGAGGAAGGAAGGGTGTAAAGGAGAAAGGAAGGAAGGAAGGAAGAAAGGAAGAGAGGAAGGAAGGAAGGGTTTAAAGGAGAAAGGAAGGCAGGAAGGAAGGTGGGAGGAAGGAAGGAAGGAAGGGAGGGAGGAAGGAAGGAAGGAAGGAAGCAAAAAAGGAAGGAAGAGAAGAAGGAAGGGAGAAAGGGAGGAAGAAAGGAGGAGAGTAAAGGAGGAAGGGAGAGAGTAAAGGAGGAAGGAAGAAAGTAAGGGAGGAATGATGACAGGAGGAAGGAAGGGAGATCACTAGAGTCTTCTAATCACCACTGCACAAAGACAGAAAGGATAGAAAATGATCAAATACCAAAGGCCATAAAACAATGCAACATGATGGAAGAAAATAAAAAGGAAATTAAATGAATAGAGAGAAAAGGGGAAAGAAAGAAAATGAAAGAAAGGGAGAGAAGGAAGGGAAGGAAGATAAATGGAGTAAAGAAGGAAGAGAAGGAAGAGAAAGGGAAGAAATGAAGGCCTCTGGTGCAAAAGTTATTACCCAAATTTTCTATATAACAGACTACAGGGTTGTTTTTTTTAAGGCACTGCTGAATGCAGGTCTAGTAAGGCTAAATATCTAGTTTGGTGCCCAATTCTGATCATGCTCTGCATTTGACCCACCTATAAACCACCCAGAAAGACTTTTCAGATGCTGGACATTGCGTATCTCATATATAGGGTCATCTGGAAAGTAGATCTTAGACTCTAGTCTGAAAGGCTGTGCATCTATATTTAAAAGCCGGAGAGCAAAACATTATGCTAAGAGTCGAAAACGCATGCGAATTGTGTCAGCTTACTATTTATACCTTCCCCGGAAACTTGACAAATAGGCCCCGGAGAATTTGAAGCGCATTATTTTAAACAGAGAAGAAAAGAATCTCAGTAATTATTAATATAGCATGCATGCAATTTAATGCTACGATATGACATTGCCTGCAGCACTGCGTTGTCTATAATACTTCACATTTCCACCAAGGCAGACAAGACTTATGACCGATTGCCACCAAAAAATATGAATAAAAAAGGATATAAATAAAAAGCGAGGCTAAATCAAGAAAAAAAAAAAAAAAACATTGACAATTTTCCCATCGATATCCGTGTCAAATAAAAGTCAAGCAGATATCTACAATGTCTCATGATGTTCTTTGTGTCTCTTCAACGTGAATAGAATTCTGTAATAATAGGTTGAAACACAGATCCATGCGCGTTTTCTATAACATCGCTTTATTGTACAGAACGCGCAGGTCTATACAGAGAGAGAAATATTGTAGTTGCGGGTATAATGATGCCCCGCGTGTACGTACGGTGCGCAAAGATGCCAAAACCATGGCAAAGATGCCAAAACCATGGCAAAGATGCCAAAATAATGGCAATAAGTGCATTATAGTATATTCTCTGTGAATAATCTATCATGCAGTTAGCACTTGTCTGCTGGTTGAATTATCACGCCGGTGATGTTGACTGCTCGTTACTGGTTTTATATGTCTGGTTGCCCAATTTGTCATTTCAAAGTCTGCCCCCCTCTCCTCCCCCCCATCGCATTGCTTTTCTCTCTGCCCTTCTCTTTTCGTTTTTATCTTGCCTCCCCCTGTGTCTCCCTCCTTCTCTCCGTCCCTCTCCCCGCTCTCGCTCTGGGTCTCCGTCCCTCTCCCGAGCACAGTTCTGCAGTTGTATGTGAAATCTGCAATCTGGATAAATGAAATGTGCAGAGAATCCTTTTATAGGGTGGGGGGACGGCTGATAAATATGTCATGTCCACGAAAATCCCTGTTTTAATAGATCTAGTGGGTACCTAAAATGGCGTGGGCTCATCGTAACAAATCACATAGATCAGAGAAGGCAAATTGGGAAGGTAGGTATATGACTGGGGACCATCACAGGTACCCACTCATAAAGACACGGACATCTAATTGTCATCGGATTGCATATGGAACCCATGATGGGTTGGACAGCTCTTATTTTCTGCATATTCGCTTAGATAAGGAGGTCATTTCTCCAGAATACATATTTATTCGGCCATCCAAGACTTTGCTCCTGTCCCATGTCAACCAACTGGACTATCTGGAAAGCAGAGATGGAATGACTATGATATTATGTGTTTCGATGGGCTGGATCCAATGAAGATGTTACTAAGAAAGGGTGAATTTGTTATTCTGAATGATGTATTTGGGGATATCAAAAAAAAAATAGATGAATAATTAATACAGAGCTATATCGATAAGTAACAAGCGGGAATCACATAATAATAATAATGTTAGTTTTGCCCCATGAGAACATGAAATAGTTGCACGCAAATGGAAACATGTTTTATGATCGGTCCATGTACTGCCTGTTCTACAATCAATTTAGAAATTTTGCTTGCTGACCCAGAAATTGCAATAAAAACGACAGAGCGCAGAGAAAAATGAAGTTAAAGACTCCTTGAAAATACTCTTTCCCGATCCTTAAAAGAGCAGCACTTCTCTAAATGCTCTGCACTCCCACTCCCATCATGATATCAAAGCAGCTGGACAACTAATGGCTACCTATGTCTACTGGTGACTACCTACACAAGATGAAGAAAAAAAACCCAAAAAACGTGTAAAAAAGTGTACAAAATCTTTAGGATCACAAGTGAAAAAGTTGAGTTAACCCTTTAGCTGTCAGATACCAGATGTCTTTGGGTTGGGTATCCTTTCTGGCACATAACATGTTAACAGTGTCCAGAGAGAGCATTTTAAATAATAAATAAGAACAAATAATGTCTTCCATCCATGTTTGTCAATTTGCTGCCTAGAGCCTTGCTAAAGGTAGCTGGTCAGACAGGGGTTAAGCCAAGGAGCCAGAGGAGATCCTTGTAAGTGGCCCACTGGCACCCCCAACCTGTGAGAGGTAGAGTAACCATCTCCCTGCTTCATTCCTGCATCCAACAGGCAGCAAATGCCATCATATGGAAATATGTGAAAATGCACCAAGCCACTAAAGAAAATACTAAAAAAAAAATATATATTTTTTCAACAGCTGCTTGAAAATGAAATAAAATCCCTCTCCCCTCCACCCCTGTTTCCCCCTCCCTTAGAAAAAAAAATACATTCTTAAAGAGCACAAGGGCCAAGGATGGAGAGGTGCCCATGTTAAATATCTGCTGCTCCCAGCTAGAAAAACACAGACGAATAAAGCATAATGCATCTGAATTATTAACCTGTTCTTCTCCATCAGGATGAAACATTTATGAGGACAGTTTGTACAGTAAGTGCATTATCACATACACTTAAAATATATGATGCCCCCCCAAAAAAAAATAATTATTATTATTATCTTACATACCTTTACATGCTTGCCAAAAAATAATGGTCTGAAAGGGTTAATCAAATGACTTTCATACTAAGCTTTTTTTTTTATTTGTAATTAAAAGAAAGCACTGATCTGCACAGTATCTGGATTCTATCAGACCCCAGACCATCTGTTTGGGTTACATAACTAGGACTGATCACACATATTTTTTTTTCTTCTTCCCGATGAAAAAGTGAAAATGTTTCATTGTGAAAGTAACAAGGGACCCAATGTAACATTCATTAATAATTCTATTAACCCATTAATGAATATGCATTACTTCTATAGGCAGTATATGTGAGCTGCACAATTTCCCAGCTGCAACAGTGTATCTTTTTGATTAATGTTCTTATAAATCTGTCTATTTTGTTCCAGAAAAAAAACATTTTTTTTTAAGGATAAATGTACATATTTGGTACCCCCCCCCAGCTATGCACTGGAAATGCATGTAACCAAAGCCTCCTTGTACTGATAGATTAAGTGCTTATGTATGGATTTATTTTACATTTAATAGAAATTATTCTGCCAGTATATTCATACAATGGACACCCCCTGGGGTAATTCTAGCTCACTCTAGCAAATGCAAAAAAAAAAGAAAAGAAAAGAAAAGAAAAAAAAGAAAGAGTCACATTAATAAATAAAGCAATCTGCAATGCAGTTGAGATATGAGATGTGATCACAAAAATATGGGATTCTTGAGGTTTTTTTGATGTTTACCTGGTGCCTCTGGAGTGAACAGGATTGCAGATGTACTTTTTACCTGCAGATAGTATTATCACAAACAGCTTCCAACTGGATTTCACAGTCTTGCAAATGCAATTTGGTTTCTGGTAACTTCTTTGCCCTCTACCATTTCCCAATACTGGCATTCTAGAAGGCTAGGCTAGAATTTCTCTTCTTTTGTTGTTTTTTTTTCTTCATTGGAGGCGCACAATAGATTGTCATGTAATCCAAACCGAATTCTCCATTAAAACAGACCCTTGGTAGAAGCCAGGGGTAAAAGAGGAAAGCTGGAGCCAGATCTCAGGAAAACCATCCCCAGTGCAGGAGAAGAAGGTGGAGGGGGCACCATCAGCATGCCATATCCGTTTTTGATCACCCCACCTTTAGCTTGCAACCTGGCCAAATCCAGTAAGTTGGGCTGTGTGAGACATCATGGGGCATTTATCAGCAGAGACAGTTTAGCAGAGATTGCAGGAGCACCCTTTAGAAATGAAATCCAGAGGCATTTAACTCTTGTCTTTTTTGGGGAGGGGGTAAAGAGCCACCAGACTGGCATTTGACCTTGCAGTGTACCTGATCCAGGTTAATCCTTAAACCCTTACTTCCAGATAGGCTTCATTGATAAGTAATATGAATGCCTTGCCCAGAACAGCATCCAGCAGATGATCACCCACATCCAACGCAGACTGATGCACTCAAAATCCTGAGCTTATCTGATGCTTAGAATTAACCAGAATGTAGCTGATGAAATGCTATCAGAGCGAAAGGCTGAGACGTTCGGACCGCCCGGACCTGCTGACCAAGGTCCTGAAGGTCAGCGCCTGGTCTAAGTCTCCCGATCTCTCATTCTGCCAGCCAGCCAGATGCTTACTTGACTTTTCCCTGGTGGATAGGGAATGATTAAGGAGGAGGGGGGGGCTTTGCAAACCCTGAATCCCAGTCACTGCTTCTGCTCCCCCTGATCTGCCACCAGAAGACCCACAGACCCACTCCGATCCAGAAAGAAATTAAGAAAACCCCTCTGCTGGGCGTCCTTGCAGCAGCTCATACAGCAACCTCCTCCCCTGTCTCCAGAAAGCGACACACACATGCTGCACACAGAGGAGAGAAGGAGTCAGATCCTGCACAGGGGTTCCTCAAGCCTTTGGGGGGAGGACACAGGTCTGTGGATCCCTTTCATCCAGCCATGATAGAGCCATCCCTGTGCATGGAGAGAAGCCTGGCCAGCACTTCTCCAGGCTGCATTGGGCGAGCCTCCTCCTGCAAAGCTCAGCCAACCTCTCTGCAGTGAGAGCTATCAAGTGCCTGAGATGGGGAAGTCAGATCAGATCTCAGCAGGCAGGCTTGCACTGCTGCACCTAGCTCTTCCCCTGGTTCAGCCTCCTTACTGAGTTAATCCTAAGAATGATTGAATGCAACTCATGTTGTCTCCAGTCCCTGGGAGAAAATAAAAAAGGGGGGGGGATGTAGATTTTTTAAAATGTTTTTTTTTTACCTCTTTTAGCTCCATAAGAGGATTACTTCCAGATAAATCAATCTCACAAAGTAAAGGAAGTATATCAACAACTAAAATGTTTGTATATTATGCAAATACACAAGAGAGAAGGTCAATCTATTTCCAGAAGACTCAGGCTTCAGGTCTAAAGGAAGGATGGGGACCAGCCCAAGAGGTTGGGGCATTTCAGAATGAGCCACTTTTCAGAAAAGGAATCTGCATCTAAAAATCAAGATGGATGGAATGGGGGTATTCATTTTTTCTAGAGGAAAGGCTTAGTCTTATGCCCCTGTGGTGACCAGCAGCTAATGAAAATGGTGCCTAAAAATAGCAGAGATTGCTTTGAAAAGCAGGGTTTTTTTTATGGTTTGGTGAGAGGACCCATTTAATATATTTGGTATTGGTAACTAGAGGCCCGTCAGTTAAAAATGTTGTCAGGTCAATACAGCTCCTGCGGAACCTCTTGGATATGTTAAAAGTCGGGATCTTCATATGAAGGTGACCATTATTCTAGCCTCAGAGACAGATAGGCATGAAAATGGGCAAAAGGGATCAGAATATGACAAAGCAATTTCAAATTATATTTTTCAGCTCCTGCAGAACTTCTTGGTGACTTCAAAGTTTTGGAATCTCAAAACGAAATTGAATGGCCCTTCAACACATAGATATAGGAGAATAATTAATTTACAGAAATGAGGTCAGAAAACCCAAGATCTGGAAAAAAAATGACAATCTTAAAGTCTTCTATGGTGGTTTAGAAGGAGAAGAAGCCACACAAGATAGTGGCCAGTGACCATGCCACTAGAAGATGTATATTTTAGACCCCACAAATGAATGAGGAACATGCTTCAGATGAAGACTTTGAAAGAGTCAGCTCCTGCAGAACCTCTTGGGTAACTGCAAATAAAATAACAGATATGTGAACAGCTCAGTCCGGTCTGCAGAACCTCTTTAATCTTGGTTGCTGGGAAGGAGATGGTGAACCTATAAGACAATAAATACATACAGTTGCCTATAACCCTGTATAGTTATAGTAAATAATAATAATAATAATGATAATAATAATAATTAGTATTATTAATTATCAGTTAACAGGGAAAAGGGGAAAGGTAGACTCTGGATTAGAAGACATGTAGTCAGTGATGGTAATAAAATGTCAATGGTGGGAGGAAGAAAGGTAGAGAGTCATTTGACTCTGAGGGTGGAGGCTGGACCATACCAGGGTTGATAAATATAACATAGTGTGGCTGACAGGGAATGCTTATATGCATGCAAGCTTCCCCTCCCTTTCCTCCAAGAGCTTCAATGCACCTTAAATCCAACACAGAATCTCCTATTGAGACCAGGAACATGTGGACTGACTACAGCTCTGCTCAGAGGGCTTGCACAGAGGTCTCCTTTTCAACTTCTGAGTGTTATAGCCCAGTTCTTTCTCCTGCAATGGATTTTCAGTGACCAAGGAGGTCCAAAGCTGGGTTGGAATCTTATGTATTCCTTCGCCTTCCCTTCCCCAAAAAGGCAAATGCTCTAGCAGCCCAAGAGAAATTATACTATTTTGCTCAAATTGATACCTTTTATTGGACCAACATAGAAACAAAACAAATGCAAAGCTTTCTGGATCTCAGTGGTCTCTTCTTCAGCTGGAAATGACTTTTTGCTTTCAAACTAAGGAGAGAATCAGCAGCTGGAAAAGAATCCAGCAAGCCATGGTAAGATCTAACATGTTTTTGCTGCTAATTATGTTTTTTTTTTCTAGAGTTACCATATATTTTTTATACTCTGATTTTATATATTACTTTATTATATGCTATTTGTTATGTTCTTACTCTCTTTATAAAAACAATTTTATTGCCCCCCGTCTATCAATTCTGCTGGATTAGTTGGTCCACAAATTTAAGAGATTTCTGCCTAATCTAACTTCTCTCCAAGGAGCCAATAAACCCATTTGTGAAGAGCTTTCAGAAGTAATGGCCCCCCTTGTTATCTCCTACTTTACAGGACACCTACAGCTTCTTGTTAGACACTAGACGCCAGACCTCAGGCAGTAGGCATTAACCAGTTTGTTTATTGTTTTTGTTAACTACTGTAAACTAAAATGATTGTTACAGTTATTAAAACGAATACAAGCATTAACACCATTAATGTACTCAAGGTGTTGATCTAGAGCCCACTCGCTTTGCCCCGAGTACTCATATACTTTCAAAAGTAGTTCCTCACTCTTCAGGCTCCACAAGGTGATATAATAAATTAAAGTTATGCGCAGTGGGTTCCTTTAGTAGATTCACAGCTTAAAGTAGATTACAAAGATCACTTGACTAAGTAGCAGGTGTTCCACACTCAACGCTTTACCTGGGATAACCAAATAATCTCTGCCTCGTGTCATTTCTAATCGAGAACAGAACCTTCAATATAGTAGTTTTTAATTATATTATTATTATTACTATTATATATTATTATATTATTATTATTTATTGTGTATATAGCGCCATCCTATTCTGGAGCGTTGTATGTATGTATGCAAATCACCATCTATTGATAGTAGGTGTTCAATATATCAATACAAGTGTTCTGTCATATATATTTTTACTATTTAATCTGTTTTGTTATTATAGAAACATATAGTCTGCTGGCAGGTCGGCCCCATTTGGCCCCATCTGGTCAGCCTGTATTTCCTGCTGTACAGACTTTAGTTGTTGTCGTTGGTCTCGCCTTAGATTCAGGAGTCATACGCCTATCCCATGCATGTTTAAATTCCCTGTTTTAGCCTTTACCACTTCTGCTGGGCAAGTGTTCCACTTATCCACTTTTCTTGATCACAACACTGACCCTGCTGGCACTGAAAGGGTTTGCGACCCCCTAGTGCATAAGGTCCTTTTATTCGTATAAGTCCCGGGCTTTAAAGATTTCAGTAATCCACTACTGCCATCTGTTTGAAGCTACTGGATCAATCAATGCATGAAGAGGAAGACTGATCACAAAAAAGCCAATTTCAATTTTGGGGCTTTTTATCAAACATTAACTAAAAACCATTAGTATCAGTTAAGTCTTAAGTTATGGGATGCAGAAAAAATAACTTAAAAAAAATAAAATAAAATGTGAGTCATGTCTTGGTTTAGATTCTAAGTCATTTCCAGCAATGCCCCCCTCTAAGGTTAGAAATCA
>VKOC01007904.1:0-13523 GCA_009364415.1 Spea multiplicata | reverse complement strand
AAAAAAATAGTTTACATGAATTAACATTTACTGGTAAAACGTTTTTCCTTTAGGGTCGTCTTATATTCAGGCTTTTTCTTTTTTCCTAAGTTAATATTCAGATTTTGGGGGGTCGTCTTATAATCAGGGTCGTCTTATAATCGATCAAAAGTTTGGGGTTTCCATGGAAAACAAGGACATTTCTGACTATCAATTGGCCTTTTAAACTTAACCTTGGATCAGCGAACACAACGTGCCATTGGAACCCAGGAGTGATGGAAGATAAAGGGCATTTGGCGAACCCAGGGATGATGGGAGTGATAAGGGCCATTGGAACCAGGGGTGAATGGGAGTATTAAAGGGCATTGGAACCCAAAGGAGTTGACGGGAGTTGATAAAGGGCCATTTGGAACGCAGAGTGACGGGAGTGATAAGGGCCATTGGAACACAGGAGTGATGGGAGTGATAAAGGGCCATTGGAACAAGGAGTGATGGGAGTGATAAAGGCCATTGGAACCAGGAGTTGACGGGAGTGATAAAGGGCCATTGGAACGCAGGAGTGAATGGCGAGTGATAAAGGGCCATTGCACACAGGAGTGATGGGTAGTGATAAAGGGCCATTGGAACACAGGAGTGATGGGAGTGGATAAAGGGCCATGGCACACAGAGTGATGGGAGTGATAAAGGGCCATTGGGACACAGGAGTGATGGGACTGATAAAGGCCTCTGTACGCCTATGAAGATATTCTATTAAAAATCAGCCGTTTCCAGCTACAATAGTCATTTACAACATTAACCCCATCTGCGCTGGATTTCTTATCCATTTCATGTTGTTTGAAAGGACAAAATCTACAAATTCTACAAATTTCTTCTTTTTTTTTTTAAATCATGTTTTCTGATCATTTAAAGGGGCGCAAGAGGTTCTCTGCATTAAATGATCAGGTGGAGAAGTATAATAAATGCTCAGCCCCCTGTAGCGCTTGTAACGCCCGCTTTGGGCTGTCTGCGGCTTAGTCTTGCGTTTCTTTTAATAATTATAAATAAAATAAGCTGAAGCTCTGAAGCCTCCTTCCAAAGAAAGAAACGAATGTGCGAAGTTACTACGCACCGCGGTGTTCTTTCTCTGCCTCGTTTGCTGGGATGTAGTCGCAGCGAATATCGAGCATCATCGATTTAAATATTCTGTAAACGTTTCCAGTTTTATTTGTAAACTTACACCTTTAATTACAAACATCTGTTAAAAATATTGTGGCTTTCTGTTTCAAAACATTTTCACATAAATACAATAAACTGAATTACCTCCTTTATTGGCTGCGTGGGGGGTTATAAAACATCCTTCCGTATTCTAATGATGATGGTGATTTCTGTTTATCAAAGAGATCTTTTTAATAAAAAAAATGCCCGTTTTGTGTTTCTGCCCTATTAGTTAAGCTATTCAAGCACCCCGGTGTGGGGGGGTATTAAGCACTGCATTGCCTCCCTTGACTTGGGGTAAACCTTCCATGGTGTTTCTGATGTTGAATTCCATTGTAATCTGGAACCTTCGTTTTGGGGGATATTGACACCTTGGGGTGCGTCGGATGGACATTTCCCTGATGATGATGAAGGGGATGGAGCACGGTGGGGTCAGGCAGAGGAATAGGACCCTGTTATACGACGCGCATGCACTTCTCTGATATGTCTGTTTTCATGTCCGCAGCCAAACCGTTCACGCACACGCTGAAAGGGATGCAGCTTCACCGGGAGGACTTTGAAATCATAAAGGTTATCGGAAGAGGGGCGTTTGGAGAGGTAAGCGGGGTGCCAGCGCGGACAGATCACCACCAAGCAGACTGTCTCTTAATAGCCGTGTCTTTTATCATTATTTGATTGGGAGTAATTGAGATTACGTGAATGACTCGTCCTGCTTGGGCCCTCACCCCTTTGCCACGGAGTCGGACCAACGCTTTAAACTGACTTCGAGGGCAACCGGGACTCCCGTCAGGGGGAGCCTCCAAAATGTCGTGTCTAGACATAAATCACCCTTTCCTTTTAAACGTTAAGACCGATGTAAGAGAGCCAAGTCTACCTTTTTAAAGTACCCGTTACCCAGGTGTGAGGGTTTGGAGCCGCTAAGGGCTGTATTGGCAGACGGCTCCCGAATCCTCGCTGCGTCTGCCTTCCTCGTCTTTCCTGCTCCTAATCGGTGTTTCCAAACCTGCCGGTTTCATTGTTTGAAAAGTCTTTCCAGAGGTCGGTGGGTTTCGGTTAATAGAACCTCTGAGCCTCCACGGGTTTGGGTGACTTAAAGTCCTTTCTCACTTTGGCTGATATACCTATATGCTTTTTCATCATTCATACCACCTGCGAGTAGTATCCGTTATGCCGCCACCATATCGCGCGCCAAGGTTAGATCATGGAGGGTGCGTTTTAACACAAACAATATTAGCAATATCGTCAGAAGTCGGAAAACGCCATGTTTACCTCTCCCTTTAGCCCTGGTGGGGTTCACGTTTCCGTCCTTGTTTCCGTAGGTGGCGGTGGTTCGGATGAAAAGCACGGAGCGTATATACGCGATGAAGATCCTGAACAAATGGGAAATGCTTAAGAGAGCGGAAGTAAGTATCGCCTCTCGCTCGGATCCGCACCTCGCGTCCCACGCCTCGGGGCACGCGTATTAGAAAGCGGTGACCCAGTTTCCGTCGACCCTTCCAGGCATTCGTCGCTTGTCTGTCTGGTCACGATTTTTTTCGATGACAAGGGCCCTTTGGTTGCGTGTGTGGGACCGGCTCTGTTCCATCGTGGATCATTAACCCTTAAACTGATACTTTACATCGATAATAAGAACGAGGCAAACCGTTCCAGCCCTAAAACCCTACTTTTCAGAGAATAAAACAAAGCATTCCAAAAAAAAAAATGTTTAAAAGCAGGCCTCAACCCTTAATGAATCGTTTTGATTGCCTCTGCTTCCACCCACCCAGACAGCATGTTTTCGAGAAGAGCGGAACGTGTTGGTAAACGGAGATTGCCAGTGGATTACCACGTTACACTACGCCTTTCAGGACGAAAATTATCTGGTAAGTGCGACCTTATTCACTTTTAAACATGACATTAAATCATCCCTCTGTTCCGGGGGTTCCCAAATCCTTCACCTTGGGGTTCGATGAACTAAATAAATAATAATAAATAAATCCGAAACACGATGATAATGTGATATACATAAAACGCACACGCTATGTGCCGTTCTGACTCGAAAATCTAATTCTAATCTACGAGATTAATTTACCGCACCCTATTTATTCCTCCTCATCGGTAGAAGCTTGTTCCGACGGGCTTGGTTTGGCCGGGGAAAGAGTAGGTAGAGGATTTAAGGACATTATGGTAATTTATATGCTGGTTTTGACATTTTTTACCACAAAAGCCCTTTCTTTTAATCATATATTTTCAAATCAATTGGATTGATAAAAAATAAAAAAAATAAAGCGCTCGGTTTAAGCTCCATTTCTGCCTTTTTATTTTTTGTTGCCGGAACAGACAATTTAACCCCGTCTTCTCTTCTCTTCTGTTTTTTTTTTTTTTTGCACAGTACCTGGTCATGGATTACTACGTAGGAGGGGACTTGCTGACGCTTCTCAGTAAATTTGAAGACCGTCTACCTGAGGACATGGCTAAATTTTACCTGGCCGAGATGGTGCTGGCCATCCATTCCATTCATCAGCTGCATTACGTGCACAGGTAACCCGGAAGACAACATTCTCCCCTGCGGAGATCTCTGCAATCACTCTGCCCATCTGTAAACCTTCGACGATCGTTAAGAGGGAAGATCCTTAAAGCAAAAAGCATTTAGTCCCGACGTGTACCCCTAGAATGTGCAGATCTGCTTTGCTTAGTAGAAGAAGGAGCAGGGATTTATTCAGTTCATAACACAGAGAGGTTTAAAAGGTCAAAAACAAGCCAGCAATGCCCCATCTCGTTGTCTTATAGCCCAAAACCCTTGTGCCATGTATTCCTTACTCCTGGCACTCAAGGTGTTAAACAACAAAGTTTTTTTTGTCTACTTCCGCGGAGATAGCTTTTTGGGACAATTCTCCTGTTAGCTTTTGTGAGGCTAAGAGATCTTACAACAAACTAGTTGATAACCTAAAGAATGTTACAAGTCGCTCGAGACCCGGGGCTCGTACCGGTTGCGAAACTCTTGCGAAATAGTCTGCACCTTCATAGCTCGACGCGATGGGGTTATTCAGTAACCCTTCAAACCCCACTCCTCAAGCAGGAAAAATCACCATTTGTTCCTAACGCTGTAATATAGTTTCCCCTGTTTTCCTTTTAATCTGCAGGTTTAAAAAAACCTTTTCAGTTCAGGGGTTCTTCTTTAACCCCTTCACGACGTACATGTACGGCCTTACAATGCATCGTGATGAATAGGTTTAAGGACAACCCGTTGCCCTTAAGGGGTTAATGATATGATTTCTGTTTGTCTTTGGTTGAAGCCAGTTAGTTTACTACTGAATTAAAGGGGCAGTCCCGCCTTTAAAGTCTTATTTATTATCTATACTGCATGCAGACCGAGAACTTAATCCCTATGGACTCCGGTTTAGCCTCAGCAGTCCTTCCACTATGGGCTTGCGCAATAAAACATCTTGTGTTACCCTTTAAATGTCATCATATGGGTAGGAGAGATTTGGGACACATTGATCGTGCCGAGGTGGTCTTTCCATGAAATCTGAGCGACAGAACTGAACTCCCTTTTGGTTTTAGGAAGGACTGTGGCGTATAATGCGCATGTTCGTATAACCATATGAGCAAAAGCCGTAGATGAATAATGAATAAATGCGCGTACCTTTATTTCTATAGCGTGTTGCGTCAGCTTCTTCACGGCGTGACGTTCAATGTTTGTGTTACATGTGATCATCGCGTGTTTTTTTTTTTCCTCTGCAGAGATATAAAGCCTGATAACGTCCTCCTAGACATGAACGGACACATCCGCCTAGCAGACTTTGGCTCGTGTCTGAAGATGAACGATGATGGAACTGTAAGTACTGACTTAATGTAAATGCTTCGCACTTTGTGGTATTTATAGTAGGATTACTCAGTAGACGGTACTTTTCTATTTCTTTGTACGTAACACCAGTTTCTATAGACTGCCGTTCACAAGTTTGGGGTCACTCGGGGGGGGGCATTTTTGGCTGTAACAGAATTACAAAAGGGTTTCAGCGAACACAAATCCATTGCAATCAAGGAGTGATGGGGATGATAGAGGGCCATTGGAACACAGGAGTGATGGGAGTGATAAAGGGTCTCTGTACGCCTATGAAGAAATTCCATAAAAAAATCGCAATACAGCTACAATAGTCATTTCCAACATTAACCCCGTCTGCGCTGGATTTCTGATCCATTTCATGTTTTCATGGTCAAAATTTGCTTTTCTTTCAAAAACAAGGACATTTGTAACTGACCCCAAATTTTTGCACAGTAGTGTATATACATTTTACTGAAGAATTTTTGCTGTTATAAGCTTTGTGAAGGAATGTTGTGGTAATAATGACCGGACTTCTGAAGTTTTTTTTATTTTGTTTTTTCTCTGATAAGGTACATTAATATTCAACGATTACATTTCCTTCCAGGTACAATCATCGGTCGCGGTTGGGACACCTGACTATATCTCCCCCGAGATCCTGCAAGCCATGGAGGATGGAATGGGCAAATATGGCCCCGAGTGCGATTGGTGGTCCCTGGGGGTCTGCATGTATGAAATGTTATATGGAGAAACCCCGTTCTACGCAGAGTCTCTCGTGGAGACCTATGGGAAGATCATGAATCATGAAGTATGTCGGACGGTTTCAGGGGGTTTGATAAACCATATCCATTAGGCAATTAATTGGCAGAGCATCTTTCTGCGCATGACCACAAGTGGAATTTGAAGTGTTTGAGCCTGTGCTTGTAGACCTAGACGCTTAAAATCCAAGACTCCTCTGTAGCAGGGCTTGAGATATAGGATTTAACCCGTTCCACTCTAACAAATAGGTTTAAGGTAGACTTGCGAATTTGCATTCATACAGAATTAAATTTTAATGAAATTACCTATTTTCATTAATTTGTACTAACGTCTGAAAACCTCAAAGGGCTCCGAACTGCCGTTTATCTCTCATGCTTCTCTGCCGCTATGGAAACAAAACCTTTTAACCTACCAGCCCTCTTCCCTTTGTGTCATATAAAAGGCCATAATTAATTTGGTCTGGAGAATATGTGCACAGCGGCCCGAGGTTAACATGAATAAAGACGGCTTTTGGCATTTAAAGATAATAAGGCTGGAAGCTGCAAAACTAAATTTAGTTCTGGGACAGAGCGTAACCGTTCTATAAAAACAAAAACTTTTTTTTGCCTTATTCACTAAATGGAATGTGTTAAAAAAATAAACAATTTTCCTTATTGCTGTAGAATAACACCTTTAATGCGTTTTATGAGGTTAAAATAACATTGAGGTCAGTGACGTCTTTAACTCCCATGATGATAGCGGAACATGGCGTCGTTTGCTCTTCTAATGGTAGGAGTCAGTGCTGCGTCCATCCATTTTTCAACAAAAAGTAGGAGAATGTGTGTGTTTTTAAATGTTTACTTTTTTTTATATATCTGGAGCAAGCAACTGCCCTGTTTAAATATATATTATAAAATTTATATTAGATTGAGTTGAAGTAAATACATGTAATGATTTCTGCATGTCTTTGCGTGCCAGGAGTGTTGCACAATGGCTTTTAATATAATTTTAGTTGCGCACAATATTGTTGAATTTTTTTTTGAGCTTTATTTGTGTGTATGTATATATAATATATATAATGTTTTGTGTCTCATTTAGGAAAGATTTCAGTTCCCCTCTCATCTTGGGGACATTTCCGAATACGCCAAGGATCTCATCCAGCGGCTGATCTGCAGCCGGGAGCGCAGACTTGGGCAGAACGGGATAGGCGATTTTAAAACGCACCCGTTTTTCGAGGGAATCGATTGGGAAAACATCAGGAACATGGAGGCTCCGTACATTCCCGATGTCAGCAGTCCGTCCGACACGTCAAATTTTGATGTCGACGATGACGTTCTTAGGAATCCTGTAAGACTCTTGACTTTTTGTTTATAATCATTCTATGGATCCTTTAGAATCTTGTTTATTTTCATCATCTTTTTTGGGGTTTTTTTTTTGCTCAGGAAATGGTGCCCCACAGTACTCACAGCGGCTTTTCAGGATTCCACTTACCTTTTGTAGGATTCACCTACACCACCGACAGGTAAGATTGGTCTTCTTAACAGCGGCTTACACACAGTTTGTGGGAAGTGTGATGACGTGGATGGTTTTTTTTTTCTTTTCTATAGAATAAAGCTTTAATCACCCATATGTTTTTTTTTTAATAATATATCCCAGTTCTGATATGCAGCACAGATTAGGGACCCTATTGATAAAGGACTTGAGTCTTTAGGAGTCATTGCAGTTGTGCTCTCAACTCCCTCTCTTCACGCCTGCTGCACAAGGAACTTGGCCAGCCGTGTATAATGTATAGTTAAATCAGTGGGATTTCTCCAGTCTCCTAGTAAATTATACTTCACACAGGGCCAGCTCAGTTACTTACACAGAAGAAACTTGCCAGCATTGGCCCAGACTGTCCTACAAACTCCTGTGTTGGCATTGCCCCGGCAGCAATCCCTGGCTACTCCGTGGTTTCTTTTCCATTCTTGAAATGTGCCATGGGTCACAACCACCTTTGCAGGATCCTTTGTTGCTATTCATTTAAAAGATTGGTGTCCTGCCTTCTAGGAAGTAAGCTGTCAACTCCCTTCTATAGAAAGATCTAATGCATGAGCTTCCGTGGAAACATTTTTACAAGCTAGATGTGATCATTTCGCTGCTTGCGTGCACACATAACTTTTTAACGGCTTCTCTGGAATCATTTATGATTTCTTTTAAAGTGAACGGGTGCGGGGCATGAACTGGTGGACACTGCTATAGCGTTTTCAAGCGTATGTCTGTACCGTGTAACATTAAAGTGTTAATAGAATGTAGGATTTAAAAATGCTTCCTTCTGTAAGGAGATGAACCCCTTCATAACCCTGGAAAGACTTAGAATCTTGGATCGGATGCATAAATATCAACTAATCTGCAACTGTGAGCAAAACCGTATTGTCCTGATTATAGGCTGCTCCCCTATAGTTTGGTGCTACTTTAGAGAGATTTGGTTAAGAAAAAAATACACAGTAGAAGGATAAAACAGTATTTTCTCACTCTTAATCACGCTGTCATGCTTACTCTCTCAAAGCCTCCTTACCATCTCTATAGCATCCGCTTCCACGTCTGTCTCCTTCTCCAGCAGCTCTGCTTCTTCTTCTCTTGCCTTCTTGTTCTGGCTTTAGTCACTTCTCCCTGGTATCCGCCTCCTGGAGTGCGTCCGCGAGAGGGCACACCCCCGACTATTAACAGGGCAGAGGCTGTCAACATGGGGCGTGCCGTGGCCCCGCCCATTTTCAAGAGAACGCCAAGAAGTCAGAATAGTGCAGACAGAATCGCGGAGAAAGAGAAGCGTTTCTGCACCTCTCTTTCTCCGTGAAGAAGGCGGGGAGACATTGAGAATCTCTAAACCCCAATTATAGGCCACGCCCCTGATATTTAAATATTTAAATTGGGGGAAGTGCGGTCTATAATCAGGACAATACGGTATCATTTTTTTAATGGTGGAACCCTTTTTAAAGAAATTAAAAAGTACCAAAGGAAGTTTCTTTTCTCCCCCAAAAACCTGCTCTTCCCTTAATTCAGTGCACGTTTTTTTTTTTCTCCAGCTGTTTTTCGGACCGAGGCTCTTTGAGAGACTTCATTCATTCTAACGCTGTGACCAAAGACGAGGACGTGCAGCGAGGGGTGGAGAACAGCCTGCAGATCGATGCCTATGAGCGAAGGATTCGGCGCCTTGAGCAGGAGAAACTGGAACTCAACCGAAAGCTTCAAGGTTAGCGGAGCTGTGATTTTTCACAACGGCGTGAATTAAAAACACAGGCTGGGGTCTGATTTACATTTTTAATTTCCACAGAATCCACACAAGCGGTTCAGTCTCTTCAAGGTTCGTCTCGATCAACCGGGACCCTAAACAGGGAGAAGGAGATCAGGAAACTGAATGAGGAAATTGAACGTTTAAAAAACAAATTATCAGGTAGGTCCTTTTTGGCTGAAACTATCACCTTTTTTGTTCCCGCAGTTGTGGGCTAAGTTTTTTTTTTTAGTGTTCTAGAACCAAATGCATGGGTAAGCGGGTTACTTAGGAGTCCCCCTGAAAACGTTGAACCATTTAATGTGTTACTGGACGTTTTTCTTGGATATTCCCATTTGGTTACATCTTATTTTAGATTCAAGCCGGCTGGAGAGGCAGCTCGAGGATGCGGTGGCTCTCCGACAACAGCTTGATGATTCTACAATCAAAATGAAAGGACTCGAGAAGCAGCTTAGAACCTTAAAACAAGAAAGGGATGACCTTCATAAGGTATGTCACCCAGACAGGACTTATGCCAAACATGTAAGGTGTCGATCGGAAGTTATGAAGGAACATCCGTTCTACTAAGTAACGTTCTTGAGTCATGATAATGACCCGTGTTGTAGTAGTGTGAGTTGTAGTCACCGAAGCTCCTAGTGATGTAAGCAGACCTGCTGATGACATTACTTTGTGCTTCAGATACAGGTTCCCAGGATGAACTTCAAATAAATTGATTCTGTGTTTAATTATTCACACGATTGGACTATTCTGCATTCTATTGCAAACATTGACAGTATGTAACTGGTTAATCAGACTCGCTTGTAAGGGGCAACGAGCCATCAGAAACTGGTTTATTCTTGCAGAGGTCCATCATTTGGACCCTAGCAGGCATTTCCACTTTCTCAATACCTCCAGAGCCGGCCAGCAAACCGATTTCTGCTTTTTTCTGGATAATAGGCCGTGTATCATAGGCTGACTTCTGCGTATGTTGGCCGCACCTCGTGGTTATACGGGGTTGTCTCTGCTCTCGGTACATTGTGTCCAGTTATTTCCTTGTATTATCTCAGCGTTGTGCAGAATAGCGAGTGTTTCATATCTCCTTTGGCCTCGTTACAAAACCTTTAACCCACATACCTGCCGAGGTTTTAAATATAGTGCGTGTTTAGCTGTTTAATGTTTTTTTTTTTTGGTTACTAGTGCATTATAACATAACCCCCTTTACAAACCCACTCATGAGAAGCGTGAAATTGGGGGCAGATTACCTAAACCACATTAGACCCTTTTATAAGCACCGCTCCTAAGATTTAGGAGCATGACACTGGGGAAAGTGGGTATTCATGTGTTTGAAGAGAAAAATGTAAAGAGGACTGGGGGAAGTGTCTCGTCCAAATGGGCTAACCAGTACACAAGTGCATAACGACCATGTAACATGTATAATAAATACTTTTGGCCATGATTTGCCTTCCTTCTGTTAAAGCAACTGGCCGACGCTCAGGAGAGATTGAAGTCGCAGACCAAGGAGCTGAAGGACGCCCACCAGCAGAGAAAGCTCGCCCTGCAGGAGTTTTCCGAGCTCAACGAAAGGATGGCCGAGCTCCGCTCCCAAAAACAGAAGCTGTCCCGCCAGCTACGGGACAAAGAGGAGGAACTGGAAGTCGTCACGCAGAAAATCGACTCCATGCGCCAGGACATTCGGAAATCCGAGAAAGCCAGAAAGGAGGTCAGATCGCGGAATAGATCGTGTGCGATATTAACAGATTTTGGTGCAGAAACTGACTTCTTTTTTCTTTGATACTCTGAGGAATGCAAAATACCCCCCCCCCCAATTTTTGGGGTGCATAATTTTAATCTTATATGTATTGTCTCACAACAGTTGGAAACTCAGCTTGAAGATGCCACTGCCGAGGCCTCGAAGGAACGGAAGCTGCGCGAACATAGCGAAAACTTCTCCAAGCAGTTGGAAAGAGAACTGGAGGCTCTCAAGGTTAGAATGCCGAGCTCCTTTTTACCGCATTGTTAGGGATATTAATGAGACAAAATAGGCAAAACCAATATTTTATCACACACGCAAAATAACGACGCTACCCAATATTGTAGTACCACATCCACAATATTAATTTAAGGAGATACCCTATATTTTATCTCCGATCCTAAATCCTTTCAGATCGCCGAAAATTATAATTCAAATCAGATATAGATCACCAAGATAGTTAATCAAAATATTTATTGTAAATGCAATTTATAAAATCTGTATATGGGTCACACAGTGCATAATATAAAACACAATTCTTAAAACATGTCAAAAATGAACCAATTCAAATACAGTATATTATCGATAGTTATCAATATGAATTGGTACGTTATGAGTCTAACACACAATTAATTTCCATTCCACTCAGCAACCAAAAATTGATGATAATCAGGGCAGTAATAAAGATATCACTATCTCTCTTATATATTAGTTTCACTAATATGACAAATTAAAATAATTTAATAATATCTAAGAGTATTTAGTGAAATTCCTAATAGATGCAAATAATGTCAAACTTCATCTACAGGTAAAAATACCTTTTCATTATTGTTATTATCACGGGTTATAAGCTGCAGTCTCACAAGCCGCCATATACAATAATGCAATATACTATTTCCCAGAAACAGGGAATTCTATATGAAGAAGACAAAATTCATCTCTATTCAGAATAATAAAACAATTATATTTACCACCACTTGTTGCTGTGATCCAACTGGTCCTTGTAGAAATTAATCCAGGTTCAGTGGCAAGAAATTGAATGGAAAGAATATCACTTTAGGTTAGAACTCAAAGTAACTCCAAGAGTGAAATATGGTGTCAGGATCTTAAGATTCCAATTCTCTGCGGTTTATTTTGTGAATCAGCCCGTCCGGGTCTGTCTATATCAGGGTCAGTTTTTAAGGTCCCTTCGTTTTTTCAAGGTGAGTTTTTTTTTAATTATTCAATACATAAGCTTAAAAACAGGGCTTATTATCATAGCCTCCACCTCTTGATTGGAATTCTCCAATCATAACAGTGGGTTTTACCCATAAAAATTAGGATTTCTACTCATATTTACACCGTTGTAATTTCTTAATTTACCTGTGAGAGACGCTCTGGTCTAAGACATTAACTTAAAAAACCGTTTTACATATGTGTTTGTGAATTATCCTTGGGTTACCCTTATTCGCCAAGTGTTACCTCCTATATAAAATATCTAACATCGTGACACCGATTGCCTTCTCTGCAAGTTCAAATTAATCGCAAAAGCAGATCCAGGCTTCTAAATTTGCAAAGAGCAGCCCTTGAACCGTTTCTATCGGGTTAAGGCTTTGGAAGATTATTATATCATCTGTTTGAGGAACTTTCCTTGTTCCCAGACAGCCACCTGCCTTATCCACCATCTACAGAAGCCCGTGAAAGACGAATATCTATAGGTCATAGGAGGTGTACGTAGGGCAGATGTCCCAGGACACTGTTGCACTGTCTTAGATGCCCCCTCTTTTGTCGTCCCCCCATAGGTAAAGCAAGGAGGACGTACCCCCGGGGTCACGTTGGAGCACCAGCAGGAACTGTCTAAGATGAAGTCCGAGCTAGAGAAAAAAATCTTGTACTTCGAAGAGGAGCTGTTGAGGAGGGATACGTCTCATTCCTTAGAGATCAAAAACCTAAAAAAGGGAATCCATGACTCTGAGAGCCAGCAGCTCGCCCTGCAGAAAGAGATTCTCATACTGAAAGATAAACTGGAGAAGACGAGGAGAGAAAGGTGAGTTGCGTTCGACCTCCTAAAGGATACTTCGCCCTGTCTACGGACGATTACTGAGTCTCTTTCCTTCCGTCCCAGGCAAAGTGAGCTGGAGGAAGCCGTGGGAACGGTAAAAGAAAAATATGAGCGAGAGAGGGGCATTATTTTTGAAGAGAATAAGAAACTTTCTACAGAATCGGAAAAGGTATGGTTATTGGGGTCGGGTTTTATTTAAATCTAAGTAAAGGTTCCATAACGTTGGTCCCTTGGTATTGGAAAAATTCCAAATGTATTTAGATAGGACCTGTTAATGCTATTGTCTATAAAAACCTGATGGCTGGAATGTCACAGGTAAGGGACACGATGGTTGGAACAGAAGCCACCTGTGCTAAAGAATTGCTATACTGAAATCTGTAGGTTTAGTCACATGTAACAATTAGACATTTGTGGTAGAAATAACGTTTATATAAAAGCATCTGTGAGTCTTATGTTTACTGTGATCATTTGAATGATATTTGCATAAATTAAAAATACACATTTTTGTTTTCGCCCAAGCTCTCTTCTTTAGTGGATAAATTGCGCTCACAAAACAGACAGTTGGAAGACGAGCTGCAAGATCTGACGGCCAAAAAGGAATCCGTCGCGCACTGGGAAGCCCAGATCGCTGAAATCATTCAGTGGTACGTCTCGTGATCTGGATACCCGTCTTCGCCTGCATATTCTGACGTGGCCGGTCGGAGTCAAGTCGATTACGATTGACGTTGTATAATGTTGTCCTCTTCCATCTTAATCGATATATATATATATA
>VKOC01007903.1:0-23122 GCA_009364415.1 Spea multiplicata | reverse complement strand
TCTAAATATATATAATATATATTAATCTAAGTATGTTAGATTAACATTGATTAATGTTAATAAAACACTACACATTGCCAGACTTGTTTGCTAATGAATGTAAAGTTTAATCTGCGTTAAATCTTTGCTCATTTAAGTCTTGATAAAAAAAATCTAAAGGATAAAACATTTTGTCTTTCATCAGTGGAACCTGTGAATTGTTAGGTAATACTTGTGCAAAATAAAGCATGTCTGGTGTCCCTGAAAAAAGCCCATCATCACAATACAAATGATGCAAACTACTAATACAGACTACATAAGAGAAAATCTCAATAGCCTTTGTACTAGTATATATAAGGAAACACTTCTCGCATGACAGTTAAAATAACTACTGCTGATTTGGGCTATTGACCACATCGTCACCTAGAATTTTAGTTTATGTGATAATATTAGCAATCTAAGGAAATATACTTTTGTTATAGTCATAGCCTTAGGCTGAAGAGTCTACAGCTGCTGGTCTCAGCACTTCAATCACCCCTCAAGTCTGTCTCTCTCTGAAGTTTATATTCATGCAGGGGCAAGTTCCCCTTTGTTGTTAAAATTCTGTATACAACAACCACCTGGCTGGTGCGGGAGGTGATAAAATTAACCAGCTGATAGATAATTATCATGCTCTGCAGGATCCACTATACTGTGCAGTCTCGAGCTACATCTTGTAGAACCACTATCTTCAATATGGGGCACATAGTCATTTGTGTGGGAAAGTTCCAAGTGACATATAAAGGTAAAAGCAACTGAATTGTACAAGATTGTAAGATTTCAAGGATACTTAGGTCTCTTCTTCAAGCATTGCTATTGGTTAAGGGAACCAAGAATTCCAGATGTGCCATTAACCTCATCACCAGGGTGCTGTTTGTATACCTCTATCCACAAATCATGAGGTCACGATCGTGATTAGTATGCAAAAAGGTATGAGGCTACCTTAACTTAGAACGGACAAAATCTTAACCCCTTAAGGACAATGGGGGGTCCCTAAACCCATTGAAAACAATGCATTTTGAGCCCGTACATGTAGGGGCTTTGTCATTAAGGGGTTAATAGCATGCACTACTGTGTGCACGCACACAGAAGGGTGTCAAATTTTGACCCACATTTTGGCCTGATATAGGAAAAATCTTCAACAGTCCAAATAATTAATAATGGAAAAAAACCCAGAACAAGCTAAAAACGGATAAGACTATCATCAGTATTTTACCAGTAACTCATCGTTTTTTGTCTTTTATAATATCCATACTTTTTTTTTTCAAAGTCAACCACAGATAATTAGTAGGTGTGTTTCTGTCAGCAGGAGATTATTGATGTAAACGTATAACGTGAATTTACTATATCCCTCAGGCGCTAATGAAAACATCTTATTTTAATCTGCAGTAAAACTAACAGATTAAATAAAACCAGTGAGAAACAAAATAATAATTTTAAAACCCACACTTAAAATAATAATAGATAAACAGGTAGAACTGGATGAGCTAGCGTTGGCTGGAGGCCAGTGTTTGTTTCAGCCCGGCATGTGGAGTGAAAGCCTCAAAAGTTGTTGTTTTGCTCTGTCCACATCCGTCTGTCTGTCCTTTTCCGTGGAAAAGATCTTCATAAAAGGGGGAGTCTGCTTGGCTTGCACACAGGGTCATATCTCACCCAATTAACCCCTTATGGACAATGGGCGGTCCCTAAACCAATTGAAAACAATGCATTTTGAGCCCGCACGGGCTTTGTCATTAAGGGGTTAAATTGACATGTTTTTCGTTTAAATCTTTTTAATTATTATTTATATTTCACGGTGACCTGTCACTATAACAAAACCAAAAAAAACATGTAAAGTATTATGGGTATATCGGATGCTTTTATTCCCCATCAAGGTTGTGTGCCTTTAGCCCATCCGTAAGTTACTGTCCATCGTTTAAGGCAGGCTTTTTAAAGATGAAAGGAGAAGGTAAAAAATAATGATATCACAATAGCAAACTGCATATTAATACAGAGGGAAATAGAATTTTTCTAGTGGAATTGACGATAACCTTAAAAAACACAAGGGAAACAGAAATAACTCTAATTGAGCGTGTTCTTTTTTTTTTTCAAATGCTGATACTATTCCAACTAATTGCTACAAAGCAACATTTTTTAAGTATCTCTATGCCTCTGTGATGATTTACGCAATACAGATAACTCTTTTGGTAATGGAAGTTGTCAACATGAATGGTATTGTGCCAATCTGTTTGTGTTTAACAGCGCCGGATAATATATGCTAGTGCTACTGTGGTTTCATCTGTCACTGTTGTATCGCTCCAAAGCATTCCATGGCTCTAATACGATAACAGAAGCTTTGAGCAGTGCTATTAAACAACTGAAACCGATGCAAAACAAATCCTGTTAGTGTTAGAAGGGGGTAGATGAAAAGCACTCGCGTACGTAGCTGCCTACCACAGAGGCAAAATATGTTCATAGCGATTTAAGGATCTAGTTAGAATCCCGGGGCATAATAACAGCTTCTTGGTGTAGAAGTGGCCCGTTTGAAGCTGTCCCTAATCTGCTGTTAATGATGTCTGTAATATTTTGTTACTGAATTCCTTATATTTGGAGCGACATTGCATTTATTTGCTCCATGATGTAAGTGCACATACGTGAACAGTAATTTTAAACGTCTTCCAAAAAATATTTGTTTAGATCAAAAATAAAGTACATACATTGCCAACGCAGGTTGCAGGGGGACCCCAGGATTTTCTGTTACGCCTTAAATCGGTTTTAACAAAAAAAAAAAAATAGCAATTTTGTTCTAGATGCACTTTGAGGGCATTGTTTTGATGGGAAGTCCCAGAGCTAGGTGGCACAAAATCAAATATGGTTAAGGAATCAAATCCTCCTAGCAGTGCTAAAAATATGGAACATAGAATCACATAATTTGATGGCAGATAAGAACCATTCGGCCCATCTAGTCTGCCCATTTTTCCTGACTAGAGACACGGACTTTAATCGGCCCTTGGTTTTGTCTTAGGTTCAGGATAATTTTATGCTTGTTTAAATTCCCTCACGGTATTATCCTCTCCTGTATTATCTACCGCACTCTCCAGGAAGTAAAAGTCCTTACATTACATCTCAACCTCTGACCCTCCAGATTTAGACCTATTGTTCTCCTCTAAAATAACCCTCCCACTAAAACTTTGTCAAATCCCTTTAAGTATTTAAATGTTTCTGTGTCTCCCCTCTCTCTTCTTTATTCCAAGCAATACATATTAAGATCCTTTAGTCATTCCTGATAATTCTATCCTGCAAAACATTTACCACTTTAGTTGCTCACCTCTGAAATCTCTCCAATGTTTCCTTCTGGAGATGGGGTCTCCAGAACTGTACATGATGCTCTAAGTGAGGTCTGACCGGAGATTTATAAAGTAACAGAACCACCTCTCTCTTTCTGTTACTGATGCATCTAGCTGTACAGCCCAGCAGCCTGCTTGCTTTTTACCAGGTCCCACAAATTAATACCAAGAGACATTTAAGATGTAATGTGTAAAGGTCCACTCAATAAATCCAACTTAATCCTCCTACACTTGCTGCATACCAGAGGCACGGTGACAGGTTTTCTAAATGGAGCAATTGTATGACATATGTCACCCAGAGCTAGATTGAATAATCCGTATTCACTCCTAGGTTAAGACACTACAGGTGCCCTCATTCACATGTATGCATACATACCTACTAGACATGTTCATTCTGATACATACAAACTGCATTCTTAACGAATGTTGCCTAATTTGTGCATTCGTACTTATCTCCGGAAATCAGGACGGACCCCCCAACAAAACAAATGAACAAGAAACCTCAGTATATTTGTTATCCATTCATCCGTTTTGGCACCATCGAGAAAGAGAGAGAAATATTGAATCAAATCGTGCTTTGGAACAAGAAAACCTCTAAATTTATCAGAACCGAAATGACAGAAAACAAAATCTGTGGTTTGAAAACAAATGCACCAAAAACTAAATGAAAAATCAATCCAAATCGATATTGCTCAATGTGCCCAATTCTAATAAATATATATAGACACATACATAAATTCTCTTTTCACTTGGTTCAGTGGCACATGGTTCATTTCCTTGCATGTGGCAGAAGCTGACATGCCGTACTGTCATACCTGGGAACTTTTGTGCTCCGGCTACCCAGGGCCTTCCCTTGCGGGACGCGGCCAAAACACACTGACGTCAGCAGGCGGTCGTGACGTTGGCGGGTGGTCCAACTGACGTTGGTGGGAAAAATGGGCGGGGAGCGGGGCGTGTCAAGACCCTGCTCCTGCGACCTGGAGGATTTGGGTCTTGACCCGGAGAACCGGAGGAACATCGCTCACCCAGCAATCTCCAGGTCAAACCTGGAGAGTTCCCAGGTATGCGTACTGTGCAGTCTAGATATGCTAAGCACTCTAGAGTAGAGTGTGGCTGTTTCTATGTCACAATGGCAGTGCAGCCAGGTTGTACATTAAAAGGCAACCTTGTACTGTCCACATTTAAACAGGAGAAAAGCATCAACCATTGGAGTAGTTAAACCACAGTGAGGCAACCATCAATGTCCATAGAACAGCCCAGGTTAACATTATTGATGGACTGTTAAGGGCATGTTCTTTGTCCCTTGTACATTTACAGTACATAGGCTTTTTTGCTATGGCACAGTCCATTGTAGTATCTCTTCTTCAGTGGTGCGTGCCATGTTACTACCTGGTGCTCTGCAGAGAGGACAACCAAGAGGGCTCTGCATGGTAGGACCTGGTTAATGTTGGTCACAGAGAACATGTTCTACCTGTGCATATATGTGCAGTTAGTCAAAAAGAATACAGTGTTCTTTTCTAAAAAAAAAAAAAAAAAACCTTGAAAAGTTTCAAAAAGTTTACAGATTTGCCCAAACCAATTGGAGTAGAGCAAAATATACTTTAAGACAGTGCCTCAACTGTAGGCTCCTTGGTGTATAATACTAAACTCCAAAGCTGCAAACCTTGATTTACAGCTTAAACAGGAGAACAGAGAGAGGGAAAATTCTCTAATTTGTTAGGCATGGGGTCCAAAGTGTACCTATAAATCCTAACGATGAACCCTGTCACCACATTGTAACTCTAGAGCTGACATTTTGAAATTAACCAGACGCATGCCAGCTCGCTCCTGTAAGACCATATGCAAAAGTTTCTCACCTGGAAAATTCACTGTGAAATCACACAGCTGATTTAACAAATGTTAAAAAAAAGTTCTAAAAAAATATTTTGGAGTTGCTAATTAAATCCAGAATAGTTATGAGCTAATGCTATGCTGGAGAAACGTATTGAGTCACCTGACCGTTACACCAACAGGGTCTTTTGTGACATTGCATTCTAAATACAAAGAAAATGAATATGAAGTTGGCCCTCCCCTTTCTTCCACTCTTCTGGAAAGGTTCTTCACAAGATTTTGGAGTGCTTTTGTTGGAATTTGTGGCCGTTCACCCAGTAGAGCATTTGTGAGGTCAAGCACTGAAGTTGCTTGATTTTATACAACTGTGGCAATGGGTCAATAAAATGGAGGTGTGTCCCAATACTATTTTCCATACAGTGTGTCTCATGTTCATACTTTGTTGTTAATCATGAATGGGAACTTTATGGTTCTGGCTACCCAGAGTTCTCCCTTGTGCAATGCGGGCAGGAAGTTTTGCTGAAGTCAGCTGGCAGGTGGTTCGTTGACGTCAGTGGGCAGTTGCACCGATGTCCGTGGGAGTTCCTGCTGATGTCACAGGAAGTCCCATTAATGTCCTGCTGACATTAAGGCAGACACAGTTGTTGAACTAGGAAATGGGCTGGGAGTGCGGCGCCACTCCTGCCACCCAGTTTTCTGGTGGCGACCTGGAGACCTAAAGAAGCAGTGCTTCTCCCGGAGTCTCCAGGGGAAACCTGGCGAGTTCCAAGGTATGATAATCATGTGCTTTGCTTTAGGACTTAAAATTGCAAACAAGAAATATCGTTATTGCCATCCTGTGCCGTAGCTGTAACACTTGCTGATATTCTTATATGGCTGTTTACATTCCAGGATTATGGAAAGAACAACATTTTGACAAGGAATACAAATGATATAAGTGGATGACACGATCTGTTTGCTTAAGTGTCAAGTGATAGTGATTCAAAAAAGGCAGCTATAATAAAACTGAATGCTAATGTTAAGTGTTAGCACCATTCACATGCCTGTTATTGTTAAAATGATATAGTCTGTACAATTTAAATAATTTTATAAATGAATATTACTTTGGTCTCAGATGCAGAGTCATTGATACCATATTGTGATGCATATAATACACACTATTTGTGTTTTACAGAAAGCTCTGGGAAATGTGTCATAGTTCCTATGTGTTGAGTTTTCACGTGTTGAGTGCTCTTTTTGCACAGAATAGGGAGTTTGATCTCCACTGAGTTCTGATTAATATCAACAGACCTGGATTGACCATTGGGCACACTGGACAATTGTGCCTCCCGCGTACCTTAAGTGCTGCATGTGTAGAAGGTCCAATGCTTAAGTATGCAGTTACACATGGCCACAAGCTGCAATACGCTATACCGGTGATGTAAGACTGTAACATACAGCTGTCTGTATCCAATGGATGGCTGCACACACTAGCAGCTGGCCTTAAAGTGCCACAGACTATTTTCATCACCATTTTGGATAATAACGACCTACAAACTGACCTCACAAGTCATGTATTGGTTCCCAGCTGGTCCTAACATGTTTCATAAAACCTCATCTGTTCCATTTCCAGCTAATAAAATGCGTACAGTTCTGTATGCTTTCAGAGGAACAGTACTAACAGTGGCCTAGTGGAAAACTGGAAAAAGATGCATTTCACATTTCTGTAGCTAAATGCATTAGAAACCAATGTCTCTAACAAGACTTGTGGAATTCATTGGTCCATATAGATCATTTAATGAAATATACTCTACAAATACTGTTGCAACTGTTGACACTCGAGCCTTCAAATGCATTTTAATGCATATGATATGTGAGTGTTTCAAAACAACAGGGCTATAACAGGCAAATAAAGTAGATACAAAAACAGCTCTCACAGAAACTTAAATATAGGTGAATGCATTCAATATTTTGTTAGATACAACAATTAATTTAGAAAGGCATGAGTGGGAATCACCACAAAAATTAAAAAAGTCAACTAATTCAAATAATTAATGTAATCACATAAAAATAATTATAAAGTATCAATACGTTAATAAATACAATATCAATATAATCATACATATAATAAATAAGAAAATAAATATAGTGCTATTCCGTAAAAAATATATCTCTTATCTCTAAATTCATATCATCATAAGGCAAATGGTGTCCCTATTATATGCACCTGTAAGAACCAAGTGAGGCACAAAGCTATTAATTCAATCAAATGTTCCCCAAGGTTGCAATGAGGATTGGAACACTTAAGTTGTTAAGTTGTTAAGCCTTAAGCCATATGATGGACTAGTATATCTATAACTCAGATGTTATCAGTTTTTGGAGTCAGTTGTGAGGACATCATATGAGCCAAAGATTTCTACAATATTCATGCTAGGTTTTAAAGGTTTCTTCACAAGCACTTGAAAAGTCTATATAATGGCACACCAACAGATGAGCCCAACTGTGCACCATACTCACCACCAGGCAGCTCTGGTTCGAGTGAGAGTTGCAGCTCATCTAATGAGAGCCCCATACCCATGCACAGAATTTTGATTTTCTACTTCAAGCAGGAAAAAGTGGCTTGAAAACAGCTTGACAGCTTCTCCTAAAGGTAATTATTTCATTTCCCTGCGGGTTAATGATGTATGTTTAATTAATTGGCACTTTGTATGGGGCACTAGACTATCCCTTTATTGATTACATAAGCACCACTGATGGTCACTATTCACAAAAATAGTAGGATTATCTGCAAGAATGTGACAGGCAAAACATTATGCCGTCATTTCTCCCTAACGCACGCTGTGTATATGCCATATGTTCCTGAATATGTCCATATGTCCAGAAAGCCAAAATAACTATTATCTTTTCCTTTAACTAATAGGCCCATGCATCTAATCTCTACAACGTATCTTTGGCTAATATGCTAAACCATAATTGTTATTATTATCATAATTATTATCTTTTATTTATTAAGTGCCAACAATTAACGGACTAGAGAGCTCCAGATACCTTGACAGAGCCCTAACCTCTTATCACTTGGTCAATGCTGAGTAAATAATAGGCAACCAATTGACCTATAACCCCATTAATGTATACGGTTGCCATTACACAAGTTGATTACGTGGACCTATCTTCAGCCCTCTGTCCAGTAACTACCGATTTTCCTACAGATTAGCTGAACTGTTTTCAATATTAGTCCGAGTGTTATCAATTAGAACACATTAACAAAGATTCTGATTTACCATATACAGGAGATGACCGTTTAAGAGGTATGCTATCAATTCTAGAACAATGTACAGCACACTACAGTATGGGTCAAGAATATATGAGCTCATAACTTTAACAGTTATCATTTACAATATGCATAATATCCTTTCTTCACTTACATTCTAATACTGACTTCTATTGATCCAGTTTTTGTCACCAGAACCCTGATCAAGAACTCTACTTACAATATTTTCTATGTTAAAGTCAGAGTTTTTGTAAATGTTTTATTAACTATATTACCAGTGTTATTATTTCTGCAACAATCATTATATGAGTTCATAAAGTAAATAAGGAATAATAAGAGTGAATAATTAAATAGCATTCTAACTTGGAGAACCAAAGATAAAGATGTCCAGAAGATATATGACTTTATAAGAGTGATTCTCCATGATGGACATGCAGCACAGCTAAACTTGGAAAATATCACGTTTTAGCAAATTTAAAGTAAAACATCCCTTCTAAATCATTCAAATACGTCTTGCACCTGCAAGCTATGGATCATATTGCTGAGCTAAATATACACAGAGGTTACACTGTGCATCTCTTGAAATTACATATGTTGCAGAAGGTTAAATTATGAGAGAAAGAGTAAAATGTAATGTCTAATAATAAATCTGCTTTAACTCACTAAACAATCTCTATAACATTTTCGAAGCATCTGATGTGCGTACATTTTGTGTTTTGGATTTTGCTGACGTAAACAGTTGGCAAAGCTAAACATGCCTACTAAGTAGCCGTACATTTTAACCTGGTAATTACACTGTCTTTAGAATGGCAGTAAAAAGTTCCGTACAACAACAGTGCCTGTGTCCCATAAATGTTTTATTTGTGGCTTAAACACCATTAAACCAAGACCACTTCATAGTAAAGAATGTCCATCACATTCCAGTTGATAATGCCAGCTCTGGCCTCTCTCAGTAGAATGTCAAATGCCATTATGAGTTATCCTGGAATTATTAATAGAGCATGTTAATGTATATTGCCTTTAAAATACATAGATAAACTGTGTTTATCTGGAAGGAAGTTGCAGGTTTGTATACATATCTCAAGCACTTGTATTATGTTGTACTACTTGAATCCTATGAGAAGACTACAATGTCTTTATGGATTAAAATTCTTTGTGATTTTCCAGGCTCGATATATATCTCGGAGAAATCAACAGCAGTCCTTATCTGGAAAAGGCCATTACATTTCACCGGTATTCAGAACAAAAGTATCTTTGGTATGCTTTATCAAATATAACCAAACAGTGCAGAAAGTATGAAACAGATAAAAAAAGCTTTTATTATGCTTGTTATGCTGGGGGAAGTGGAGGACCATCCAGTTTACCCCTCTCCAGAAGCAGGGTTATTTATAGAGACACAGATAGACTCCGGAGCTTTTTACTTCTTGTCACATGAGAAGACTAGCCAGTAAGAAGCTCTTTTTATAGTCACATGTTGGAATCCATAAGAATGGCTCTGCTCTTCTAAGAAGAAGACAAGGCTCATCAGAATTCCTCAGTCATCACTCTGAAGTCACACGAGCAGAGATACTCTTTAGGTTGGAGCTTGGATCATGTGTATGGAAGTATGTGTACGTGTATATATTTTGGAAATTCACCTGTATATACAAAACAAAGAAGGTAGATCTGACCAGGTGACCCAGTAATAATGCATCCCAAAGCACATTTGGAAGATAATATTCACAATGTGTACCAGTATGATCTACGTGCACCAGAAATGCATACAAACACATAAAGGGAAAACAAAAAGATACAGTCAATGAATATATTCTTCGTATGCCCCCTGTTACTAATTGTAAGTAAAACTCAAAATAAAGCTTCAGACCAGAATCATTAAGCCAGAGCAGCCCGGGGGCAGTTGCCCTCCTGCCCTCCACTAATCGCAAGAACAGGCCTTCTTGATGCTAATGGTATCTCCACTCTTCTGTACACTTCTGTGCACCATGTGAGTGGAAAAACTAAAAAAAGATGAAAAAATAATATCTCCTATATCTTTTAGATGTTAAAGGTAAGATGTAATTTGTTAAGCTACATATTCTTCCAATTTAGTTGCATACCCAATAAATTTCAGCAGCAAGGTAGCTCCATATGGAAAAGACACATTTAAGTGGGAGTAAAATGTATAAAATATGGTTGTAATCACTGTTGGTATCATCTGTTCCAAATATGTCTTTAAGATCGTTGCCCTGGTTCTTCCGCCGTCACTGTATTTGAATGCTACCTTTAATTATTATTTAATTATTTATCAATATATTTATTTATTTTTAAACTACCCATTCCAGATAATAAAAGACACATATGAATTCTAAATGCAGGACTATGTTTGAGAAGTTCTGTCCAGCAGTATTTAGAATTCATAGACATTGTTTAAATAACCCAAATGTCTCTGCCACACTTACTGTAGCTTGTTCATAGATACCCCCCTCCATGCTCTTTAAGGCAGGTCTAAGATTGAACTATTCTGGTACCAGAAGGGTTAAATAGAGCGTTTGCACTCTGTTATATAAAGGGGCCTAGTGGTGGAGATTAAGCCACAAACTTTTATAACTTTTCTTTCTTACTTTAAACCGTCAAATCTCAGTCAATGACCTTCATAACTATGATTTAAATGCCTTTCTTCATGCTTGCTGTAAAACATCAGGGATAAAAACAAGACACTTGTTTTTGTTTCATAATTGGTTGTTCTATTTATCATTAGTTGGCCTAATAGAAAAGCTATGTTTTTCATTAGATCATGTCTGGAAAAGATTGTATGTTTGGCAAGTGAATTGAAGGACTGAGACTACAATTAGGAATAGATAGAGTTGGGTGACAGGGCCAAGGTGAATCACAGTACATTGTGCTCGTATGCAAAAATTAATTGTGTGGTTTGTTGGGTAAATGAGATCCGTAATTAAAAAAAAAATAAAAATATATATATATATACTGTGTGGGAAGACAGTGTATTTGTAAACAAGTTTTCATAATCATAATAAAGAATGCATAAAATTAAAACCAAAGGGTTATAATTTTTGTGATATCGTTTTAATATGTAGTTTTAGTATATCAAGATTTGGATTCCCAGTCCTGGGACACTGAACAAACAATAAGGTACGACCCAGGTACACCCATTCAATGTTTGTCTCTATCTCTACCTCTTGTTTCACACTTGTTTTGTGTGTTCGCTCAGTTACCAGTAGTCCTGAATGAAAGACAGTTGGCACATATGTCTAGTGTGGAATACACTAGCCTGGTGTGTACAGTTGGTGACTATGGTATCATAAAAACAATATATACATTTCTGTTTATATATGCTATTTACATTATTTTCCTAATTACCAATATTAACTCAGTGATGCCTGGGTTAAGCAATGGTGAAAATGTGTAAAGAGATATGTAGAAAAATAAAATATCTACTTAAATATTTTTTTGATATGACCTAGATAAAGCACAAACAACAACAAACAAGGGAGGGTGGCGTGGACAAGTTGTTGTGGTCAGAGAGCCACTGAAAGGGGTAAGTACCCACTCTCCGCTGCATTAAACAATGTAACAATATTTTCCCAGAAATTCATGTGTTTTGCCCAATCAACGAGGATACGGATCGACAGCACAACACACAGCAATTTGATCAAGCAAAACCTTAAAACCCCTACTACAGCAGATAAAAAATAGTTATGTGTGTAAACATATATGTATGTACATGTGTGTGTGTAAAAAATGTTAAGCAATCAATCACTATCACAGCAATCAATGCTATAGTGTCAAATGTCAATACAGTAATACATCACCGAGCCAAGTAACTCGCAACTCAACAGGGACAGGGAAGCCCATCAGAACATTCTTTTCGAAGAGCCACTTGTCTTGGACGCAAGGATCCCTGGATCCACCCTGGGCTTTCCGTGCACGTTCTTGCAAACAACGCAGGTGAGGTTTCAAAGTTTGTGGTTGCGGCCTTTGGTTTTTAAAGCCGTCTTGGGGACTTTCCAGAATCCTCCAGGGACAAGTGTCTTTAGATCATGGTGTTATCTCTAGGTGGCTCCTGTTCTGTGACGCAGGCTAGTCCTCCATCTTATGATGCTGGCCAGGCACCCTAAACAGAGGTCCTTCGCCATGTTATTCTTATGTGCTTGTGAGTCTCCTTATCTATTCGGCACAGTGATCTGTATATATTGACGCCTGATGCCTAAGTTACAAGTTTTCAAAGTATACTTAGCTAATTAACCCTGTCGTGACTGGGCCCAGAAGTCATATAATGAAAATGCATTACATCATGCCACTACTTCTTTATGGCACAAAGTCCTTTTTATCTAATGCAGACCTACTTCCCAAAGACTTAATCTGGGTACTTAAATCATTTCATTACTTATGTACTGCAAGATGTTTTTTTCTAGTAGATTGAGTTAAGATAATACAGATAAAACATATAAACATGTCAATTATGCAGTTAAAAAAGATTTGTTAAATTGTAATTGTTTTGAAATTGAAAACAACACAATGTTTCTTAACGGGATACATTATAAAAAATTATGGTAGGAATTGACCTTACATGATTTTTAAAAATATTTGTAAAAAATGTAATTTAAATTTGGTCCATCTCAATACAACAATAAACAACAATAAACAAATAAAACCAATAATGACAAAAGTTGAGTTGGGCCTCGGCAATGTAATGTATAAAACCACAAACAGGCACATTCACTTAAAAATAGGGCATAATTGTGGTCCAAACCATGAAAAGCATGCATAACATGTTGTGCGTACGCTCTTCATTATCGCATCGGCGTGCATTTTTGAGGCATGTTGAAATTGAAAGGAGCTTTACACAGGGTACAATCGTTTAATCACACCTGTCTTAAATCACTGTGTTCGTTAAAGCCTGATTAACAGCTGGTCTTAATTTGGGACCACTTCCTACTGGACCAGTTATGTGAATCTTACACTAATTAAACTCCAAGAAATGTGTAGAACGTATAGGCAAGTGGGGCCTATTAGCATATTGTAACAGATGGAAATGGATGACGGGGCATTATGAAAGCTCTTCTATGTTTTGATTTTGCATTTAGGAAAGAGCTAGAGGAAGGCAGGAGTCTTTGCTAACCTATACGTTGGACATATGTGACCTTTCATAGTATAGTATATGCGGAAAGTGTGTGAAGTTTGACCCCCAGCTTCATATTGGAACAGCCTTGTCAGTCTACCATGTTTAAAGTGTTTTTCAGGTATTAACATAACCGTTTGATGTATAGATGCGTAATTATGATTTATAATAATATCTAGATGTTTCATTTGTTATTGATAAAGCTTTATAATAACAACTGGATCTTATTTATATGCTGGAGTATGTCGGCCATAGCTCTAATTTGTATAATAGCTGTTGGCGGGTAACACTATGGATCCAGGGGCCCTGGACAGTCTAAGTTGCCTTATGGATAATAACCTATGTTATGGACCTTGCAATTATGTAGCTAATTCATTATCGTGTACAGAAGAATAATTATAAAAGCAATATCATGTGTTCTTTGCAAAAGTCCATTTTAACTACAGTTGTTCAAGCGTAATGGTAGGTTGACTAATGATGTTAGGAGGCACAAGGTAAGCCAAGATTTCTGATGCCTTGGACAAACGCTTTCCATCTCTTCTATATTTACCTCACCCCCTATTTTCTTCCAAAATGACTTCAAGTTGTTTTTTTTATAGATGGCATAATTGATCTGTTTATGTTACCCATCCTAGTATGAAAAAATGTCAGGGTTTTTTTTTTGTTTGTTTGTTTTAACATTTAGGACATACAATACAATTATTAGAATTAGAAATATTATTATGCTACTTTACTGTTGATAGCTGCAGTATGGCTCTTCCGGGTTTCACCTGGAGAGTGTGGGAGAATTTGCTGCTTCTCCAGTAATCTGGGTCGACACTAGAATCCTCCTGACACATCCCATAACCCACTCATTTCCCCCTTAAATGGGGGGTCCCGTATTGTCAGCGGGGATACCCACTGACGTCGGTGGGACCCCCACTGACATCTGAGGGACCCAGTGTGCTGTTGTTCAATGGGCCGATTACAAGGTAGACATCGGATCTCCTAAACCAGCCCATTTACCATATTCCAAGCTGGCACAGCCTCCCTAGGATGCATTAGAAGACTATGGGAATGACAGCTGCTAATGGGGCATTTGAGGTGCTCTCCTGGGCAGGCCTAGGGCAGTTCCTGACATAAATACACCACTGGGCCTGGTTCTACAATTGAGAAAGTGTACAGCAAAATTACTAAACAGTAAACACTTTCTAAATATCTGTATATCTTTTTAGTAATCCTTCAAGAGCCTTAATCCTATTATATGACAAACAAAATCAAGGTTTAAGGTCTTGAATATATAATCATAGGTTTGCTTCATTTATCTCCATATACATGTTTTTTAAATGTAACTAAACCTATTTTTTAAATATAACCTAAAAAAACACTCATTCATATTAGAAACACTGTATTATTATTGTATTTCGAAGTTTAGTAACCCTTTAATTTAAACTAAGATATTAGTGTTTCATTATATAAAATTAATGTCTCAAAAGAGCAAAGATTTTTCTATCATTTTCAGATAATCCCATCCAGAGTTGTTGTCCACTAACTAAATGTTTACATTGATTGAGTACATCATCAAGGATGGCCAAGGTCATACGTTTTAATGAGAAAGGTCTGATTTTACTAACTGACCAGAGCTCAGTCTGTTAGGTCAAATTTAATTATCTTTTACCATCATGGAACGGTAGATTTAACCTAGTTCATGGATCACTTCTCATTGTAATGACCCCACCATGAACAATCTGTACTTCCTCAAGCAACTTATTTATACAGCTTATAATTCTTATAGATGATTATATTTATATAATATATATATATCTCATTGTTTGAGGGGGACATTTTCACTAGTTTGCCCTACTATTTTACATTTGACCGTGCAATATTCATCGGTATGTCGATTAGAACATTCAAAACATCTGTTGAATCTCAAGGCAAAATGACCGTCTCCAGGGAATTTCCTCAACACACTTCCTTATGTTGCTTTAAGCATGTCCTCTTCTACGTCTCCCCAGATGGAACTAAGGGATTATATTCATTTACTGAGGAAACCCTTTCTGCCATACTGTACACAGAAGAAGATAACTTTATCCCTGTACAATTCTAGTCACTACAGAAGATAACCTTTTGGCCTCACTAAATGTGTCACAGAGAAATATAATGCACAGAACAGAAAGGTACTGTGTGTGTTTAGACTAATGGATTGTTATAATGCATAATGGCTTTATTGTCATCATGAAACCATAAAAAAAAATATCTGGCAGTACATATTGCCATAAACAACAATGCAATCAATGGTTTTTAGTCATAGAATTCTTTAACAAGACGTTTTAAGCTTTCATGCTAAAGGGAACTTCACACACATACAGTATATATATGTATTGCAATATGTGATCAAATAAATCTAGAAATGAGAAAGGAGCTAGAAATATAAAGGTCTCTGAGTGAGACTGAAACATCAACGTATTTGTGAATGTACTACTGAACATTAATTTTTGCAAAGAGGGATAGTCTTTTTTATTTTATTTTATTTTTTAATTTCTCAGTGCAAACTACATACCTCATCACTTTTTATGACATGTGCTATGATATTTGAAATTAAATAATTGACTATAAGACTAATATTGAATGTTTCCTCGTGTTAGTTTGTTTATTAAGTTTACAATGAACTTCTGAGTGCATCCCTTTTATATATTTATATATTTTATATACGGCTGGCACTTCCGCTGGGGCTTCTATGACTGAGCACCGGAAGGTCATGTCACGCTGGCGCTCAGTCACAGAAGCCCTAGCTGAAGTGCTGAGCAGCAGCGGAGGTTGTGGATCTGGATGCGGGGGATCTGGGTCTTAGTCTTATATTCAGACCTCTATTTGAGGTCGGATTATAAGACAACCTCGAAAATGAGAGCATATATGAAAAAAATGTGTCTTATATTCGAGCAAATACGGTAAATGCTAACACATTTATGCATAGATATTATAGAATCAAAATTACCTTTGTAAACCCATAGTAAATATATGTTCATATTGCATGCATCCCATATTAACAACTAATGTTGAATTTGGCACTATGTATAATAGCATGTTTGCCAATGTTTTTTTTCATACACAGTGGTGTACTTTGCACTTTTCAAAAATCTACAGAAGTAAGCATTAAATTCCACTTGCTGGGTAATGTGTTTAAAGAAACAGTAATCTGCTTAGTGTTTGGCTCAATAACGTTTGTGTTATTTCTTAGCAATTATTACATTATTAAAGTTAAGGTAGGAGGTTAAATTGACTCGTTTTGTTTAATATTGTTTAATAATTATGGTATATTATTATTATCCTATTAAAAATGTTATGCAAAATACCACGTCTTTCATAAACAGAAAGGAAACAGCATATGGAGAAAGTCCCTTTTATAAACCATGTAATTATATTAGGAAGAAAGAAGGATCACCTCTTTTCAACCTACAGAAACTTACACCCTGGAGATGCAAGAGGCCTGTTTCTCTGCTGCTCTCTTGCACATCTTACAACATAAACTGAAATTATATATTAAGATATCATATGAATTGGGTAATCTCTATTTAAAATGTATAAAACCGAAGAGGGCTAGCCATAGTTCAGATGTCTTTTCCTGGCCTTCTGCATAGTATTTTTCTTTGTTGTTAATGTTAATTGTCCACGCTCCCCACGTTGTAACAACGCTGCAGAATCTGCTGTTGCTTTATTAATACATGTTCTGCATTGTAGCATTTCTGCAGAGGTTAAATTTATTGGGTTTTTTTATTTATTTTTGTATTTTACATGCCCAGGGCCGGCCCAAGACTTAATGCCGCCTGGGGCAAAGTTTAAAATGCCGCCCCCCCCCCGCCGCCAACGCCGGGGGGGGCGGCATTTTAAAACTTCGCCGACGCCATTATCTACCCCCCCCGGTTACTTACCTTTAAACAGTCCTGCAGCGAGTCTCCCTGCTCTGCACGGTGCCGGCTTGTAATGCTTAGCGCCGGAAATTGACGTCACTTCTGGCGCTCAGCATTACAAGCCGGCACTGAGACCGAACAGGGAGACTCGCCGCAGAGAAGAGAGAGAGGGGCGCCGAGGGGGTAAGCGAAAACCACTCAGTGCCCCTCTCTCTCCAGTCGGCTCCATTGTAGGGCCGGCCCTGTACATGCCATTCAGAATATAGTATGTCCACAGGGCCTAAGGTAAAACAAAATTAAGTTTTCTCTCTGGAACTATAACACAATCCTGCTGCTATTTTATTGGGGCGTATAGATGAGGTTGTATTTATAAATCTTTTCAGCCCATTATTATTATTATTATTATTATTGTTTTTTATTGTTTTATATAGCGCCATCTTCTTCCATACCGCCATACAATGGGTAGACAGGACATTACAAGTAGTAACAACATTACATATGTATATACATATATATATGTGTATAACAAAACAATTTGACTTACAGAAACAACAGTTGAGGAGGGCCCTACTCCCAGGAGCTTACAATCTGTGGTATACTTCTTCTGTTTATGGCATTTTAGACCAGTTGTTACATGTTTTAATGACTAGAATTCTACTGGAAAGTGACTGTAACCAGTTTAATGTATTTGGTATCCAGGTAAATTCATACATGGATTTTCCTCAAAAGATATACAATTTGTAATATAGAGGAATATGCCAGAAGCATAATCTGAAAGAATCAAATGAATAACAAATTGTCATTTGGTTCTTTCTGTACAAAACTGCACTGTTTTTTTATAGGATTTTCCATTTTTCCATAGAAATTTCTATATAAATGCTTGTTTTTTGTAATATATCCTCTGTATTCGTTTTTAACATAACCTCTGGGACAGCAAAACGAGAAGCAAACAGACATGCTTTTTGATAATTACAGATACATAAATAGGTGAGAGAAAATATGAAACTATGCTGCCTTGATATCTGCATGCTAAATCTATTTAGGTATTTGTTTTTATATTCTTTATTAACATACTGTTAGATTGTTAGATGTGGAAATATATGTATAATATGTAAAATTATTATTATTTTTATAAAAAGAAAAAGCAAATATTAAAATTATTATTCTTATTGTTATTATTATTTATAAAGCGCCAACAATTTACTCAGTGTTTTGTACAGTACCTACATTTAAAAGGTATGACAAAACTACCCGTCTAGTAAGCTTACAATTTGGTAATAAGTATTTTAGCTGTTTTTTTGTTTGGATTTGTAAATACAATATATACCAGAGGTCTTAAGAACGAAAGGGGCAATACATTATGAAAAAATGAAGGTTTTATTTATATATGATTTATTTTTCAATGTAGTTTAGCTATTATCAAAACAGATATACCAATAGGAACTACTTCCAGTGGATGCCTATCCAGGTATAGTGCTTATGGAAACTATTCCTCATTTAAAAACCTGCAATCGTTTTGCCAAATCCAAGCATAAGCAGCAGCAAAGAGACTAAGATAAGTATATGTTTTTTGTTTGGCTGGCTGCATGGTGCCTGGAGTCATTTAGCTGTCATTGTTTAAAGGCTTTTTGACATCTGACTGGTTTAGGTATTTAGTGCCTAATGTGGGATAGTTGAAAGATTTCCTGTTTAGAGAAGTTAAGTTGGGATTTTTCTGTCTTAATAGAGAGACCTTTAGTGAATCATCATGTTTTAATAATATATACATTATATTCATATAATATTTTAGTGTATTATATATAATATCTAGATTGTCTTGGTTTGTCGTAGTCTGTCAATTCTAGTTTTGCCATATCCTTTGAATGTATATATTGCACTGCATACATTAAATAAAAGATAACAATAGTTTTACTTTCTTGCATATCATTTTTGTTTTATTTAAAGTGATGACATGTCACTAAACACATCTTTCACATTTGTTAATGTAACAGAATAAAAAGTGTCTAGATGATATCCCTGTCATTATCCCAAAAATTTAGACCAGGCCTGTTGGTAGGTATGCAAAATGTCCGACTTCTCAATGGGCAGTATGAAGGGTTCCTAAATGTGAGATGTATGGGAGGCCTTCTTTAAGATAGAGCAAAAGGGTATGTCTCTTAGGGTCCAAACAACCCATTGAGCCAGACTACCTACGGCTCTTGACATCTAAATGTTAGAGAGAGCAACAAATATAGTGATTTCAGACTATAAAACCTGCTTGCGAACCTTCTGCAACAGATTCAAGGAGCTATTTTTAATGTGAGAAGAATAATTATATGATTTTAAAATGTAAGCTTATTTAGGCATTACAGTATATATATATATACATATATATATATATATATATATATATATATATATATAAAGGGCTTCAAGTTCTAGCACTGCAAACACATATGACCGGAAGGTATCAATTTGATTATAAAAATAATACAAGTCTTCAGAAACATTGGTATTATATGCATCGAGAACACCTGACAATGATATCTGTTCATTATTGTCAGTTTGAGTCCATTTGTATTTTAGCAATGAAGCTACTCATACACCCCCTACATTTCCAATTTTCTACCAAAAGCTCAAGCATTCTCACAAAATCTTAGTGATCTGAGGGTCTTGAGGTACCTGATATAGACATTGTAACTACAAGAACAGAAATTGGTAACAATGTTGTCACCTGTCAAAGTGCGCCACTTGAGCTCAGGAGAGAAAATGCCCCCTGTGAACTTGCAAGGTTATTGAGGATAGGTACCACGTACGTGCCTGCCTTTGCATTTTAAAAACATGCCCATCATCTAGCATTAAAAGTACCGTGGCATGTATGCACAGCTATCTAGCATGTTAAGCTGATCTAGTATTTTGTCATTTTGTTACATTAATTATAATCTTTTAATTATAATCTCCGTCTCTATGATAGCAACTATCTGATGTCTGCTTTCCGGTGTCACATAGCAATTAATAATTCCCCCAAAATTATAAATTAGACAAAATCTCCTTTGCCAACTTGGTACAGCCATCCATACTACAAATGGGCTGCAGCACAACAGAGGGGCAAATTGAACAATCTAGGCTGACTAGCAATGTTGTTTTTGATTCTGCATTTACTTATGTAGAGTAGGTGGGCAGCATTTTTATTATATAGGTATACATTCCTTGTGACCACGAGTCTCTTCATTAAAACATGTCATTTTTAAACAAAACCTCACTGTTCAGCTGTGTGAAACCTGTTGGCTCTATTGAAATAAATATTGCATAACGTTAACACAACATTTTACATAGTGACAACACAACACATGATATGAACTAGATTTTAACCCCTTAAGGACAATGGGCGGTCCCTAAAGGGGTTAAAATGTGTCCTTAACTTTAAGCAATACAGCATCCTTGATGAAACAAAAAGATCACAACCAAATGTGTGGTTTTTTTTATCTATTTCTCATATAAATTGCAAGTGACATTAACATTATGACAAATGCTACATTCATTTATAAGCATACAATGGAAACAAATTACTCCTGTTTCACAATATAAGCATTAGATCAACGGGCTTATTCAACCTGCTGATGGAAAACTGAAAAAAGTCTCTCTTACAAATATTCAGCTATTATTTTGTATACTTCAATCAAGAGGCCAACTCAACACACAAAAAGCAGATTTTGTTTTCTTTTCTTCATTTACTGATCTGAAACCTGATCACTGTGCTGAAATTTTAACATGCTGTTATTTATGTGGGAATATGTTGAGCATGGACAGATAAGGTAACACTATCAGATTTTGCTTTGTCTTGGCTTACACAAGTAACATGCCTACCTCTCCTTTATGTTTGTGTTTCCATTACTTCTGACCAGTGACATGGACAGGGCTAGAAAAAATAGTGTTTGCTCTGTAACTTCATCTTACTCGTAATCTACGGGAACACACATTAGAATTTGTTTTGCTAAAATGCATAATTTGGCACACAAAAAAAGAAGGCAAAATGATTTTGTCTCATGCTAGAACATTAGCGATGTGAGAATAGTAAATGATATGAACAATGACTCACTGTTTTGATGGTATCTTCTAATCTACCTACAAACTAGCATAATACCTAAAGCACAAGTAGGTAATGTGTTAGCCTAATTGCTTTGGAGAGGAAACTATCTTCTGAAACCACAGTGAATTGGGGGTATTGTGCATTGAGTGCATAGCTATCCATTATGTTCTTAAAAATGTATCACATTGCAAGAGTTAATTTCTTTGTCATTTAAAAAACCCAATGGATTCACTAATTGTGGTCTGCATATTGGTCAATAAAGTGGTACTAGAGGGTATGGGCGCTTAAAACAGATGGCTAAAGGTGATATTTAAAAGACAACAAAATCCATGTTAATAAATTACGTAATACATGAAGAAGCGGGCAAACTTCTGTTGCTGCTTTCTTGCTTTAGTACAAATCAACAGTAGGTTATGCTTTTAAAAAGTTACTATAAAATTATATGGAAAAATAATAAATTAATACAAAAGGTAATAAAATAAGTATGCCAGTTATTAAAGAAAATAAAGTCCTTCCCTTATAGCTTTTAGCACCAGTCCTTCAAAAAGATGCCAGGGCCATGAAGATTGTTGGAACTCATGATAACTAGCAGGGCATTATCAGTTAAGCAGCATTATCACGAGCAGCATGAAAATCCTTGGTTGGACTGTACTGTTCTAGTGTCCGTAAGTCCGCTTGGCAGATGGCTTTCTTCTATAGATTTGTGGGTTCATTTTTATTTAATAAATATAATGGTTTTGTCATCTAAATATCTTCTTCCAGAAGATCACCATCTAAATCCATTTTCAAAGCAATCCTTCCTCAAAAATTCTGTCAGTGCAATCACATGGATACACATTGGTTAGATTTAAAAACTGATTCGCTGTATATCCTTTTCTTCCTTGGCATTTTGTGCCCCAACTTCTGGTTTATAGTGAGATCAAGTAAGCAATAACATTCAAATATCCCCACCCTACGAACGGATTATCCAATAAAATACGTAACAAATTACCTTAATTACACCAGCACCTCATTTACAAAATACTCTTTGCTACGGTTTGAGCCATTGTGACTTGCAGCAAGACCCGAACTCAAGTTTTAAGCTAGAGTGTTTGTATTTTAAACAAGAAGAAGAAGCAAATCATGTTCAAATAACTGCAAAATAACAGAATACAAAATTAGAATAACAATAGTGATTTAATGCACAAAATATTGCTTTGCAGTTCTGCTTAATGGTCAGCTTGATTTATAGCATTTTATTATCTCGTGGTAAGTGTTTTGGCCTAGACTAGTGACCCAACAATGCTGAATGTAAAATACTGTGCAAAAGTTTTAGGCAGTTAGGCAATGTTTAGAATTTAACAAAATACTAAGGCAGTGAACAGAATAAAAATTTAAATCAAATCAATATGTGGTCTGACCAGTAGCGTTCCTAGCGGGGGGCGGTCCGCACCGGGTGCCGCTCATCACGGGGGTGCCAATTTGCCGGCACCCCTCCAGAGACGGACAGTAATGTCCGCCGCTGGAGGAGCAGGCTGCCGGCAAAGACCTCCGATACCGCTCCCATGCGATCGTGCGGATCGCAAGGGAGCGGTATCAGAGGTCTTTAACAGACCTCCGGCTCCCTTGAGTAATCACTCA
>VKOC01007902.1:0-27035 GCA_009364415.1 Spea multiplicata | reverse complement strand
TATAAACCTCTCATTTATATTATGTTTATATATTTGTTGCCAACTTTATTAGGGTGAGAAGCTCAGACAGTATTTTGTTTTTTTTTAGTCTCGCATGGTTGCTACGCTGCACGGTCTTTATTTTAAAGGTTACAGCTAATAATGTTTTTAGCAATACATCGACTAGATAACCGGCTAATTGGCACAGTGTTTTGAAAGGTGATTCAACAGTACTCATTTTAAAAAGAGCATTATTTTTAGTATGTTTCTCTATAAACAAAATCCCACACATGTTGCATCTTCCGGCATTTCCGTGGATCCTCTGAACAGGAAAATTACAGTGCTTGATCTTCATACAATAATCCAGGTTTAGGCTGCCACGCCATACAGCCTCGGGCAAAACCTCAGATTTTGTGGATTTTGTTTACAACTACCATTTAGTTTGGTGTATTATGCAATCGATGTTGGCATTTGGGTTTTGTTAACATTAAGCACAAACAAACATTTCCTTTTACAATGCAAGAAAAAAAAATTAAGTTTATGTACACAAAAAAAAATCGCTAATCAGCAGTCTTGAGTATTCCATTTTTTTCACGATTGTAGCATTTAATATGAGCACAATGCGTGATTGCTCTGTTGGTACATTGAAATCGGTGAGGACTAGAAGTTGTATAACCGCACCCATGCTAAGGGCTCATAACTTTGTTCTAAATTATACACGAGTGATCTCTTAGATTTCCAATCCAAACTGATATGTATGTATATTTGTGTGCACATAATCCTTTTAACATGCAGAGTCACAATGGCGCAACGTCCTCCTCCCACAGAGTAATGCTGGCAGTCCGAGTAATGAGGACGTTTACTGGGACAAGACTTAAGTCAAGTGGTTGGGAATCTTGGTACTTATGGACCTGCCATCCCAAAGGGGGGACACTTGGGGTGTATGATCCCTTTTCACATTTTGTTTGCGACTTTGAACAGTCCTGGAGGTTCAGTGACCTGGAGGTTCAGTCCTGGAGGTTCAGAAAAGAAGGTGCCGGTGGAAGAGAGCTGATTATGTAGAGTAATTACATGCTACATTTACCAAACCTTGCTTTCATGGGTTGCCGATGTACAGTATAAAATGGGCATGCAGTAATTACAATCGTCAGGTCTTGTTTGGAGTCGGTAATTTATCCAGACATAAGAGCTGCGATTTAATCATTTGGAGTTTACTGATTTCTTTCTCCGTGTGTCTGATGTGAGCAATATTCTGCGTCAATGGTATTTTACCGATTCTCTGAGGGTATTTAAGTGACATATAATAAGTAGGTCTGAGCATACATGTAAGCCATATTCCTGAATGTATTAATCGTGAAACTAATGTATGGTCTTCTGTGCATATCATGGTTCTCTCATTCTCACTTGTATACAATCCTTAATGAATGTTCTGATGTCTGTATGTTTTAACACAGCATACATACTTTTTGTTGAATGTGATATATTTTTTTTTAATAGTCTTACATAAGACTATTAAAAAGTGGTCCTATTGTCAGATATGTTCCTTCTGACACCTACCAGGTTCTAGACTATTAATCAAACTATGAACCAGAATGACTTTCATTACAAAACCTGTATTGGTTTTTTGGTTCGCTTCAGAGGATGATTGAATGTTAACCATTTATTTAGAAATGATCAGATAACACTTAAAATAATGGTATAATTGCTTTGTCAACCAATTACCGTCAGTGGATATCAACTAGATCGCATAACTGGTTGTGCTTCAGAAGTCTGCTTAAAGCCCTATTATACTATAATCGATCCTGGTTCCACTATAAAATATTGACCCAATGTAATCTTTGTGGTTTGCATCAGAGCATAAGGCTTGCCCTAATATTTGATATAACACATACAAGCTCCCTGTACATTTTCTATCCCTCAAAGGGTTAAAAGAGGAAATAAAACACTTTGGAACTTTTTATAGTGTTTTGGTTATTGGACTTGTCAACATTGTGTTAATTGGATGAACGTGTTGTGTTGTACATACTATGATGATTAAAATATTTGAGAGTAGACTGGTTTCTGCATCTTAAGGCACAGGCAGGCAGGCAGGCAGGCAGCTCCAATTTGGATGTACAAACCAAGAAGACGTTCTTTAATAGGATTGATTTGCTGTTTCTAGCAGTTGGTGGGAATTTACATATCAATGCTGATGGCGTTCCCCTCCCCTGTTGGGTTTTATAATCTTCAGCACGGCTCATGTGGAATAGTCCTTGGGGCTTCCATTGTAAAGCAAAAGCCAGGCATCACTTGGTTAGCAATAAAACACAAATAGAAAGCACTGTTTTCAGCTGCGTAAGAGCAGCCACTGTACCGCAGCAAGGCGTATTATTATACGGATTTGTGCTGCTGGGTCTTTGGTGAGTGACTATTTGGTGATGTGAACTTTATTATAAATTGTTATATTTGAGATCCCATGAAAAATAAAGTTTTGAATGAGTTATGAATAGTCATATTTTCTACAATATGAAAGTACAAGACACCGTTTTATTTTTTCTTGGTATCCGTTGTATAACATACAGCACTGCAGACCATGATGGTGCTATATAAATCAATAAAAAATCATCAATAATTCTCTTCTCCTCCATTGTATAACTAAGGCAGGTGTTTGATACATAGTTATTCACCAGAATTAGGAATCTGCACTCACTCCCCACAGGAACTCAGGTGCTTAGCTGTGCCAGGAAGGGCCAGCTCCCCAGTAAATCAAAAAATAGAAAAAGGCTCCAGGCACGCAGGGGTTCCTTCAGACAGATTTAATGTAGGAAACAAATAACAACGTTTCGACCTCACAATGAGGTCTTTATCAAGTTGTGAGGTCGAAACGTTGTTATTTGTTTCCTACATTAAATCTGTCTGAAGGAACCCCTGCGTGCCTGGAGCCTTTTTCTATTTTTTGATACATAGTTATGACATGGAATATTTTTTTTTTAATGTTTTATAGGAAGTTAATTAGAACCTAGACATAAGATCGAAAGCATGGTGACGGAGAAACATGCAGCCCTGTGATGTTTGTTCTGAGCAAATACTAAAGCTCTGTTTAAAATCGCTGAACTGTAGCACAATAGGTTTCAGTACAGATTGGGCTTGGTTTCTTTCTTGCAGTGTTTTTCGGCAATCTGTGTTGTCAAAAAGGGGGGGGGGGGAGCTCTGTGATACCGGTTAAATGTAAAGGGGAATTTGTCCCCAAAATACTTTCTTGAATAATGTATTCAGAAAACATAACATGGCATGAGCATAGTCGCTAAATGGGCACAGAACAATAACCAACAACCCCCCCCCTACCCCAGTCAATTCTGCAATAAAACAGACACCACTTTTTTATGGGGAAAATGTTCACAGTTTTAAATCGTACAAATCATTAACAACAATATGCAAACATCATCACAAACCAATTAAGAAAGTACCAAGAACTACACTACACCCTTAGGTTCTGAACAACAGGCCAGCTTGAAACCGACCACACCAACTTAACCTGTAAGTTATCCCTACCAAAAACCCACTGTTAACCCTTAAGGAGAGGGGGTGGGCCAACAACCGGTCTGGAAAAACTAATGTTGCACAAAATGGGTGGGTGTGTGTGTATGTATGTATGTGTGTATATATATATATATATAATTATACACACCAGCACTGGCAACTGTCCAACTCCAATCAAATTAAACCATAACCCCCTAAGCCCTTCTAGCTATGTCAACATCACCTCCACTAACCTGCGCTTGTTACAATATCTCATAAGAAATATATTGATATAGGAGCCAATATAACCATTTATTTAATGGATTGCACTTGCATATGCTTATAGAATTCTGCTTTTGTTATATATACACAATTCTTTATTGCTGGTTAGGGACAGTTTATGACCAACTAAAGGATAGTCTACCCATCTTTTTTCATAAAAGGGGGTTTAGTAGGGGCAGGTTAGTATGTTGTCGGGCTGTACGTTCTTAAAACATGTCATACTGATGCATCTTAACCAAGCCTAAGCTGCCATAGAGGGACAACTTAAGCCATATCTGATGTAGAGGCTACCATCTGGACCACAAACCTGCTTTGAGAACAAAGCTGCAAGATGAGGTTTGAATAAAGCGTTCTAAATTAGTAGCTTCAATCGATGCAGCTGCACTGAACATACAATTTTAGTTGCTATCTGATTTTGATTATTTTATTTTTTTACATTTATTGTTGCCTCTCCTATTCAAACAAAATCGTAGACTGCTGCACATTTTTTGCTTTCTAGGTTCAAAGCTATTCAAGGAGTGTCCCTGGCAAATTTAACATTTAATACTTTCTATTGGCAGTTTTTGATTTACTTATTCACAGCTGTCTTCTCTCTGGAAAGCGGCCCATTGTTTTCTTAGCAACTGTTCAATCCCATAACTATATGCAGGAGTGTACAGTTCAAAACCAAGTTCCCAGCCCTTGCAGATGTTGATGATCCTTATCTAAATAGAAATACTTTGAAAGATGTAACATTGTAACTGGACCACTCCTTTAATGTAGTATAGTGTGTGATGTGCGTTGAAAAAATGCTATAAAGGAAAACTGCTTTGAAAAATACACGATTTATAGTTTATTTTTATCATTACCAATGTGCAAACTGTGTGAACAGAAGAAAAATCTAAAATCAATATTTGGTGTGACCACCCTTTACCTTCAAAATGGCAGCAATTATTTTAGGTATACTTGCACATAATTTAAGGAACTCGGCAAGTAGGTTATTCTAGTCATCTTGGAGAACCGACCACAGCTCTTTTGTGATTTTAGGCAGCCTCAGTTTGTTCATGTAATTCCAGACTGACTCAATGTTGAGACCAGTGCTCTGTGTCGGGCATACCATCGCTTCCAGGACTTCTTTATTCATTTTTTGTGCTGAAGATACTGCTTAATGATTTTGGCTGTATGTTAGGCCCAAAATTTATTCTGCAGCATATCAGATGCCTCCCTTATGGTATTTCATGATGCATAAGTGTCTTCTTGGCTTTTAGGAGACCATTAATTCTGACCAAATCCCTAACTCCATTTGCAGAAATGCAACCTCCACCATGCTTCACTGTTGCCTGCAAACACTCATTCTTGTACAGCTTTCCAGCCCTTCAATGAACACATTGCCTTCTGCTACAGCCAGATATTTAAAAATTTGACTCATCGGTCAAGGGCACCTGCTAAACAGATGAGTCAATTGGCTTTGTTTCCACGTCCGTGGTATTTTCACCACAAGACTTCCATGAAAACAATTTCTGACTAGACTTCTCCAGACAGTAGATGGGTGTATCAGGGTGTCCTACAGTTTTCTGCCAATGCTGAGCTGATGGCACTACTGGACATCATCCAAGTACAAAGGAAAGTGAGCATGATATGTCTTTTTATCTGCTGTCCTCAACATTGCCTGTTTCCTTGTGCTTCTTCAGAAGACCTGGGACAGAACATCTTGAGACCCCTGCCTGACATTTGTGTACTGATGCTGTATAACTACCTTCTGTATGACTTTTGACACTAAACGGTCTTACTTATCCTACATATCTGCCTCTGTTTCAGCTAATGATTGTTTCAACCTACATAATGACACTTAGCACCTGCTTGGTATGATTGTTTAATCATACACCTAACTATATGTCTGCAAATCCCTGAGCAAGTGTACCAAGAAAAAATGGTGGTCACACCAAATAGTCTCTTTCTTGCTGGGCTGCCAATACATTCCTGGGTGGATCGACACTCAGATCTTCTAAATGTAGCGTAATTCTTGCATCTTTTAAGATTTGTTTTTGTTGATTGTAGAAAATGTAGCACTTTGTTTCAGTCTTTTGCTTGTAAATGCAAGATCACATTTGTGATGCTTTACATAAAACTGTATTTTATAGTAAAATCCATTTTATGAAGATTTATTTTTGGAATTTGCTGGGTGCACACCGCATGCAGAAGTCACTTAACCAAGGAAATCTTTTTTGCGTGATCATGAGGGAGGTTGACTTCTGTACAGAGATCAAATCATTTTTGAAAAAAAAAACTTTAATAGGATTGTCCCAGTTTTTTGTTTTTTTTTGTATTTGTAGCTGTATTGATTTACATTGAATCTGACATCTGTTTTCTCCCGCAGTTCATTTAGGAAATATTGTTGAAACAAAGTCATGCTGGGAGGAATTAACCATGTACAAATATGTTGCTAATTGAGTTGCTGTGCACTTGTTCCCGATGTTGTATTCACCCGAGAATGCCTTTGAAAACTCTAGGAGAAGGCAGACTTGATGGTTTTTGGACTGGTTTTCATTCCTGTCCCCTTGCATAATTTATCATTTGAACACCACCATCTGTAAGAAAACGTATTGGGTGCACAGAAACTAGCAAAAGCAAAAATTGTAAATTTGATTAGTTAATCTGTTCTGCCCCTTCCATGTAATTGTATGATTTTAGTAAGTGCCATTTTAGATCGTGGAAAAAATGGACTTGCTTGATAGAGCAGCCATTTCCTGTCTAGTATTAAAAAGACTAAAAAGGCAAAACCCCAAAAAACATCCGGGAAGTCTGGCTCCCAGTTTTATTGCATGTTGCTGCTTGTAATTAAGCATAAATGATGTAGTTGTTAAAATTCTGTCTCCACCCTCAACCTACCTCTACAACTGAAGTCAAGAAATGTAAACTGGAAGCAGGGCCGTCCCTACCATGGAGCAGAGTGGGGCAATTTCCCCAGGCGGCACTTTTGAAGAGGCGGAGGAGAGAGAGGGGCTCGGCGCCCCTCTCTCCTCTGCGAGCCCTCTAGCTCGGTCTTGGTGCCGGCTTGTAATGCTGAGCGCCGGAATATGACGTCATTTCCGGCGCTGAGCAGTAAAGCAGCTCGCACTGTGGCAGAACAGGGAGACTCGCCGCAGGACTGCTGAAAGGTAAGTACACAAATGTGGGGTAGGGTAGATAATGGGGAGGGAGAGGAAGGGTAGATAAGGACCCCTGGCGTCGGCAGGGGGGGAGTGGGGGCGGCATTATGTCTTGGGCCGGCCCTGACTGGAAGCATACTGAAGTACACTGCACATTTCGATACATTTGCTATGTATAGGAGATATCTAGCCTACCAGTGCAAATGCAAAACTCTGGCTCACAAGAGAGTTCCAGGGGGCTAATGAGACAGAGCCCCTCGAGTGTGTGCATAAAAAAGTGTTCACATTGATTTCAGTTGGAATCTCTTTCTTGCCATTGATTGGCTTGTGGCATGAGTTGTGATGTACTGAATGAGCAGTGTTTTGTGGGGGTTTTTTTTTTTTTTTCTTACCGACCAAATGGATCTTCTACATTTTATCTCTGAACTGTCATTAGCTGTGCATGGTCAAAAAAACAAAAGCTGATGGACTGCCTATATAATAACGAACAAAATTCTGCCCGTGCATTAACTATTTTGTTACTATTCTGCTGAGACCGAGACTGGCCATTGGGCAAACTGGACAAATGCTTTCTGGGCCAGTGCCAATGGTGTCTCCTGGTATTTGCTATGCACAAGGCCTCATATTGCAAAAATGTAAGAGCATATCGTATGACCACGTGTATCAAGCAGGCAGATGTTCATGTTTGTATTCTGTAGGAAAATAAGTAGGACGAAATTGCTGAGTGAATCAAATGCCATGTGTGTTCGTGTAGTAAGCCCTTCTTTTTCTTTGGTGTTTTGTGTTAGAGGTCGAGCTGGAAAAAACCAGATATAGTTATTACATGAAATAGACCAACTATGCACAGAAAGGTGTGTTATTTTAAAATAATCCAAGAATTTTGTACAACATAGTAATGTAATTTCAAGCTTTGGTGTCGGACAAAACTTTGTAAAAATGTAAATGTCATTCCAAAGAGTGATTGTATACATACAAGGCATAGATAACCTCTGGCATTTAAGACAAGGTGGACACCATCACTGGTGAATCACAGCCAACGTTTGATAACTTCATATAATTTGAATTAGACCTATAAATAGGTGTCTGATTTGTTGATGTTATATTTTTTTACATTTTTGGAACATGTTTCAAATAATGTAAAGATCGATATCAAAAAGGTAAATTTGAGCAACTTCTCGAGTTGTACGCTTTGAGAATGCCTTTCTTTTACTGCCATTTGTCCTGCCATTTGTTTTTGCTGTCTGTAGGCTAAACAGCGAACACTTGGCCACAGACACTGTCTTTATTCAAATGCGTCAATAGGACACAGTGCAGCATTTGTTTCATTTGGGTATGGCAGGCTTGCTTAACATCTTGAACTAAAGCTTTGATAGAATGATGTGCCAACGGCAAGCTTTAAAAAGAGAAGCTAATTCTTAATTCTGCGGAAAAACTAATTTGAGGAAGATGGCAAAAATCAAATATACATCAAGCCTTATTAACGCTATAAACCAAATTCATCCCCTGCAGAGGATCAACATATAAAACATTATATATATATATATATATATATATAATGTGTGTATGTATGTATGTCGTAATTGTTGGTCGTGGAGAGTGGGGCTTACTGACAAGGTCCAGTGGATTATGATCCTTGCTTTAAGCCCAAATTCACCGACAATTTCCACAGCCCAATTATAATGCAGTTAATCTATTTGTTTTTGGAAGAAACCATTTCTAGCTTGTGAGATGGTTTCAGAATTCGACATGCCTCACGTTTTTGTAAGTCCAGTAAATTGGTAAATTACCACCGGTGTTTGTTTATTGTTTGGTGATCGCTTCTGGAGTGTTTCTTTTTGTTTGACAGTAAAGACAACTAAACAATTGCTGCAATGGGCGATTCAATAAACCTCAGACCAGTAGTGGTACAAGATGGATGTTTATTTTTTTTTTTTATAATTCGATAACTCAAAGTAGAAACAATATTGTTAATATTTCTCTTGACAAACGACTAGCTGCTATGGTTTTTAGAGTAGGAATGGTTGTAACCCCAAATAGCAATTTTCCTTTATCTATAGCAGATAGATAACCACTTATTTGGTGAACTAAGCTCTGTTGGAATGCCTGATAACCTCATCATGTTTGACCTCAAAGCATTCTTTAGTCTCTATAGGATCACCCCCTAAGTGCTCTCAGAAAAACATTGAGGATGCTTGGATGTCAACCTTCAAGGAACTGAAGGTCGACTGATGAGTCTATGGTGATTGTCATTTTAAGTGTAAGCAGTTGTTTATTGAAATGCTATCATGTCAAGGCTTTCCCCCTTCCTTTAAAATGCTTCTGTGTTTCTATTCTTATTCACTAATTTGCTTGCTTATCTGGAGCTCTGGCAAGTTTCTCCAGTGAGAAGGTCTAAACTGACCCTGCAATGGGTACAAAGACTTTGAAGAAATCTTCCAGAATTAACAATACACTATACAGGAACAAGCTAAACTTTTCTGCTATAAATACTCACCGGGGTTAGTTGTATAGTAAAGTATTTTACAAAGACATATAATAATTACTACCCTATAGCAATAGGACTAACCTCATGCTTTAGCACTGCTGGGCTAATAGTTAATTGAACAGGCACAATTGTGACAAGGCTGATTGTTAATTAGGGCACCAATCTCATGCGCACAGAGTCAAAAAAACATGCTGGATATATTAAGAGAAATAAACAGTATTAAATTCTGCAGCGTAGGTGGTGCAGCGACTTTCATGGACTTCAGATGTTTAAATCTGACCTATTTGAATGGATTGCGCCCATCCCTCTACTGTCCATACCACCCACTCACTCCTACTTTGAAATTGGACGCTTCTCAAAATATTATGCTTGTTAATATTCATTACGACCAAAGATTGGGTTTTATTATTTCGCCAAAGTTCTACAACTTAAAGTACATGTAAATGTTTATTTTGGCTCTTCATTCTTTGTTTCTGAAATGAAGGTTAACAGGTCAATGTATTGACATGCATTTTAACTTGCATTACCAAAATTGTTTCGTCCTTACGTGGATGACCCCTAACAAAGTGCCTTTGAACTGCTCATTTGATGTGTATTTTTATTGGCACCATATTGAGATGGGTGTTCTGGTTTATAGTGTACCTCTAGGCTTCTAATGTGATATCCTAAAAGCATAATGTTTTTTAAGTCCTGCTTAGTTTCTAGTACGGGATTCCAGAAGTGAATGCTTCTTATATTTTATAATTTTTTTGCATTCATTGTGGAATTAGCAAGATTTTATCTGTATTATTAGTTACTGATTTATATAGACAAGATACTACATAGCACTGTGTTAAGTACATCCAGTATATGGCGTTGGAAGCCCTCTTAGCACAACATGACAAGTTTCACATGCGTTTTTAGATATAATATACCGTATTACATGAATATTAAAAAAAACACATAATAAATGATATATATCACAGACACTGTATGGTCTCTTAACAAGAGCCCAAAGGTAACGAGTGCACATTTGTAGCGTCTACGGTCTAAAGTAGTAAGGACATTCTTTGAAGTGGAGCATGTGGGTGCGAAGAAACTAAAATTACGCACAAGTGGATGTTGAAGTTTTAGTGGGGTGAAAAACCTGTGACAATACAGTGTAAAATTCCTCTAGTAGGTTGCAGGATCTTCTTGGCTGGACGCCGTACCTATTTAATTTTTGAGGAATGCTTTCATTGATGCTGTCCTGAGCCACGTAGAAAAGCCCATTAAAATATTTCTGAAAATTCCTTGGTTAGGTGTTTCATGACTTATGTTCTTTTTGTTAGCAATAGCATATCTGAGTACTGATGTCATCTGCATAGTATTATTGGCTCCTCAATGATTGAGGTACTGGTTTTCCTGTTTTTTTCCAATGGAACGATTCAGAATCACTTGGTCATTACATGCCAGGGAAATTAGTCACAGCCTTACGGTATTTTTGTTTTTTAAGCTACAGAGCAGGAGAAATTTATACAGAATACCCGGGATGATTCAATACAGTGTCATATAAACCCACCATAATTGACCCGTTTTAGTGCTGCGTACTTCAATTGGGAAGCCGGATTGATATTTTCAGGATCCAAAAAGTGCTGCATCTATGGTATTCGGGGTTAGTTGTGTAGAAACTTAGGCACCAGCTGTGCAGTGTTTGGGAACCAAGCCTACTAGTATTCTGGAATTCCTCTAATATAAATTACTAGTCCTATGGATGCAGCCATAAGACATTTTGTATTTTTCTTTAACTTTTTCTAACCATCCTTAAGAACACTAGTAAGACATAGGTAGGTATGGTTATTTGTTCATTTGTATAGCACCATCATATTTTATTCTACAATCCTACATGCATAATATATTCATAAGTCACCTAAAGTATTCTTTAAGGGGATTTTTTTTTGGACAACTGATTCACTTTGATGTATTATGTTTTGGCTTAAGTTGAAGGTGAAGTTGAAGTTGTGGGGAGTGGAGTGGCATATCTGGGGGTATGTGGCATATCTGGGAGGCAGTGTGGCAAGCCTGGGCTCAAATGTGCGTAACTGGTGAGGGGTGGCATGTTGGGAAATAAAAACAAGAAATGCATTTTTATCAGTTTTTTTTTTATTCTGCTTTTTGTTTTTTTTTTACATCCTACGTTACTTTATTAAATTATTTTAAATGAAATTTGAAAATAATCGTTAGTTGCAGCCCTAACTCATTGTTTAAATTTGACTCATCCTATAAACTTAGTTGAATGATTTATAAGTTATTTTATTTGCTTGACGTAACAGGGTTAGGAAGCTTTCTAGGCTTCTTTATTTGTAACACGCGAAACCGCATTTGATGAACAAAGTGTTGGTTTTCTCTAGCTAGCTTTCATTTTGTGTTTTTTTATGTTTATATGAACTCCTCTTAAACCTTTATTGCTTGCTATAAATGAGTCAGACTAAGGTCTAGAGCACTGAGAAACCCAGCATATATTGTATCGGGCGCTCCCTTCCTTCTAGATTTCTTTTCTTATTATAACATAACCTTTTTAAAGTTATTTTTTCTGTTACGGGTACTGAAAATTTTGAGGTTGCATTGGCTGTCAAGTTGTCCAGATATGGATACCCAAGAAATTGTGTTTTTTTTTTTTGTTTTTGTTTTTAAAGATAAATAAAATACCCTTTTTTGCTAAGGGGTTTCAAGGACACGAGTTTTTGCACAATGGTCTTTCCCCACCTCAGTGCTTGAAAGTTACCGCACAGTGTAAACATAGTTGATGTTTAATTACCTAATAAAATGTGTATAGTCTCATGCATTCACTGCTGATCTGCTGAAATCATGCTTCCTTACTTTTGTTTTCTCAGGACTTGGAGTTCCATGGGGTCATGAGGTTTTATTTCCAAGACAAAGCCGCTGGAAATTTTGCCACCAAATGCATCAGAGTCTCAAGTACGGCCACAACACAAGATGTCATCGAAACGCTGGCAGAAAAGTTCCGTCCAGACATGAGGATGCTGTCCTCTCCTCGGTATTCTTTGTATGAAGTCCATGTCAGTGGGGGTGAGTGCGCAATTTTGCTGCACGTTTGCCGTTACAAATAATTTGTTTTAAAATACCACACCTATTTGATTAGAAGTTTTGTTTCAATTCTGACCTACAGATTTTATTATTATTATTATCTAAACCCCTTCCACTAAATTATGTGTGCCGTTATTCTCATTGTGATAGACTATAACTTGTTTACATGCTGAGCTGGTATGCAAGGTTGTACTGTTAACACCTAATGTGTTTTATTATACCATTAACAATGCGGTTAACAGACCATTTTAGTTCCAAACTGGCCTCTTTTAGGTGACTAATTGACCTCTTCTGTCTCAGTCTGTCTCTGCTGTTTACATAGACCAGTTTGGGTTTTTATATTCTCCGCTGTTTTTGGAATCCAGGCCAAGCTTCAAGTTATTACCACATGCATAAATTGGGCAAAAACTATTTTTTTCCTCCATATTTGAAATATTTCTGTTTCAAAACAAAGATATGAGATTGTATTTGGAAATACTTAAAATCCAATACACATATACTCATGGGAGCACTACTGTAAACAAAAATTAGAGAACAAATTCATTCCATGGCGACCTGGGTAATTAATGCAGGAAATGCTGAAAAGCCATATTCTCTCTACTTTTGCTTCAGACGTTCTAGTTTGTCATCAAACCAGAAATGCTAAATATTGTTCACGTACTTTACAGCACTTGAAGCTGTTTTTTTAACCATACTGTTTTTTCTTTCTTTTTTTTTGGTATTTGAAACAGATTTCATATATCATATATGACGGTGTATTGCAGTTTATATTAAGGCTCTCAGTCTGACATTGTGCTCTGTCTACTAAACATTTTGTGGCTGTCACTCAACCATTTCCCTTGTTGTAAACAAAACAGATGCCTTTCGTTTGTTTACTTTTGTGATGGCTGTGTCCTCTTTCATCTCGCCCATCTTCTGGCTTTCTCTACTAGTTTTCTGAGTTTGAGATTGAACACAATTAATTATTGGAATTGCTTTGTAGCCAGATAGATCTTTTACCTCTCCTCTTTCCAAGACCTTTATGGAGACTTACTGTGTAACACGTGTGCATGGAACATGTTCTTCAGACATCCTGTTGCTAGGCCTTTTCTTGTCCTCGGACTGCAATTGACCGTCATTTCCTTCAAAGATCTCCCATGTCCCACTGAGATTCTTATGCAGATGTAGCACAGTTGTGTTTAAATGCATACATTGTAAAACCATAATGAGATTGTTTGGACTGTTGTGGAAGTATAATTATTAAGTGCGGTAGAAATAATTGCTTGTGGTCCTGTGGGATGATGGTGAGTCACACTTTTTATTCCGTGGTTTGTGATTAATGTACAGAAACTAGAACACTTTCTATCTGAAATGAAGGAATAACTTTTATCAATCTAGAAACATTTTTGCTTAAATATGTAATTATTAATGAAGTGAGAGGTAGTTTGAATGCCAGTGAAATTGCAGTCATGAAGATTTTATGTAACTTGCTTAAACTAAACCTTTCTAAACTAAGGTTTAAACGTAAAAATAAATCTTTACTCCAGAAATTAAACGTTCTGTGTTCCCCAGGTTGACCGTATTAAATTGTGTTTTTCATGCAATTGTTAATGTAAGAGAAAATAGCCTGTTGTTTGACTGTCTTGTAATTTGATATTTGATGTTTGAAGAAGAAAGAAGACTTGATACCGATGAGAAGCCTCTGGTGGTGCAGCTGAATTGGAACAAAGATGACCGGGAAGGGAGGTTTGTCCTTAAGAACGAGAATGCAATTTTTCCACCAAAGGTAGGTGTCCTTCACATTCTCCTTAGATCTTTGGATTTTCCTACTTGCAAGATTTGCTTTTGTTTAAGGGTCTTTGTGGGCCAGGAGAATCCACAGTAACTGTCAATATAAAGACAATATAAAATGTTGCAAAGCATTCTGAACAGCCTTAGGTCATGGCCTTCTTAAAATCACAAAGCAAGTGTGCCGAAATTGACGGTGTGGGTGAGATAATATGGCATTCTGTTAATATCTTTAGAAGGTCCAAAGTAATGGTCCAGAGAAACAGGAAAAAGAAGGTGTAATCCAAAACTTCAAGCGAACCTTATCAAAAAAGGAGAAAAAAGAGAAGAAAAGACGTGAAAAAGAAGCTTTAAAGCAGGCAGCTGATAGAGAGGACAGACCACTGTCAAAAGATGATAGGTAAATGGCTTGTGTGTGTATGTGATGTAAATCATTTTGTAGTTGAAATGTGTGTATTTATATGTCCATTTACCTATGCATGCTTGGGTGGATGTACGTATGTGGAGTAAATTATTTGGCATGACTCCGGTTTTCTGTGTGTCATGCTAATGTGTATGCCGTAGCCTAGTAGTAGTGTTCCGTATTATGTTGCTGCAGAAGTGCTGTGTGATGCATTATAATGGAGTTCATTGATAGGCAGCGCTTATACTGAGCCACAGGACTGCGTATGAGATCATTTTCTCAAGCAGGTGAAGATATAGAATACTTCAGCCTCTTTAGACATTTTTCTGTGGATGTATTTTTTTTTTGTCTTTAGCAATTTAACTCTTAAATGCAGAATTGAATCGATCATTTTGGTTTCTTTGTTCTTTCTGGCCATTGCACAGCTTAACTTGTGTACTGTGTTTAAGGATTTTAAATGCTGAAGTTTTGAAATCCTCTCAAAGGTATGCTTCCCGACCTTCAGCATGCAGCATTCAAGAAGGTCTCTAATGATGGACCAATACTTGGTATTAAGGACACTGATTAAGTTTCAGGGGAAATTAGAACTACTTTCTATTTACCTATAAACAGTCCATATATTTTGGTATTAAGTAATAGTTCACCAGTTTCAAGTAATCAAAAGTTCCACCAAAAAGGAAGAGCGCCTTTGTCTTTTTTTACAGTTAAGATTTTACTGAGATTGATTAATATTAATGATATGAAATCGGCATTAATTACTTTGAATAAAAAACAATATAGTAGAAGCTTCTCTCTTCCACTTGTAAAGATTGCATCTTCCACAGGTTTGTAAGTGTTTCCTGATTAATGCATGAAAGATTGACACATTATTATTCTTTTGGCCAGTGTCATCAAGGTTTCTGGTGTTCTAGTCAATGTGATGTTTTCCAAATGCACATTGGTGAGGAATGTTGTCAGACAGATTTTGTACAAAGCTTCTATTGTGTAGGAATCCTAAACACTTGTGACTTGCAGTCTTATCAGAGGGTAGGGGCTGGCAGAAAGATTAATTATATACATTTGTCACGGATGATTGAGCCCCCCCCTTTTTGTAGTAAAGATCTGCATTGAACCAAAAGATTCAATTTTCCTTTGATCAACTTCTGATGTCCTCTATTTTCAATATTGTATACTACTTGTCTATATTTAATGTATACATTTTTAAAAGCCATGTTTCTTCCAGGATTGCTGTGCATTAAGCAGCACCTGGGTTATTTACAAATCTCAGTTTAGTTTTAGGAGAGGTCCTTATGTCCCTGTAGTTGGATCATCTCATACAGTGCCTTCTGAGAGTTATGGACAAAACACGACCAAAGGAAAACTGCATACATTTTGAGTCAAAGTTCTACATTTCTGATACAGAGAAAACGGCTTGGAGCAATCCTTGCGTGCTGGAACTTACCATATTTTCTAATCCTTTTCTTGCCAGTGAAAACTCACAACTGGCGGCTGAAGTGTACAAAGATATGCCAGAGACCAGCTTCACACGAACCATATCAAACCCAGAGGTGGTTATGAAACGCAGAAGACAGCAGAAATTAGAAAAACGAATGCAAGCATTTCGTAGCTCAGATGGCCGGCCTGACTCGGGTAACTATATAGTCTACAAGTAGACCTGTGAGGAATTGTGTTGCATTGAAAAATTTAACGGTTATTTTTTTACACCGCAAAGTGCTCTGTATACCTTATCCTCTCTTATCCTACCTTATTACTTATGGTGATAAGCCTGAGATCTAACCAACTTTTAATAGTAGCTAGCACTTCTGGGTATGGTGGGGACAAAAGTGTGTTTGGGAAACCTCTCCACAAACATCTACCAGACACACCAGAAGATCTGCTTTTCCACAGAAATCTAGTAGTGCTAGGTAGGCATATGCAAACAAGGTCACCCAATACCTAATTTGATTTGCATCAACCCTGGGGTTCAGCCCCAATCCTTAAAGCCAGCATCACTCATGCTTTTGAGTACCATTAAGGACGAGACAGTTGCCCACGAGTGGTTTTGGGCATTGTATCTCTTTACTCAGCCTTGTTTAAAGGCTGTCTAGTACAGCAGATGGTTACTCTAAAGGAGTCCATCTGTAAAGTGCATATAGAGGCAAAAATGTGGTCACTGTTTACCTTGTTTGCATATATGTACCCAGAATCCCATACAGTGGTGATACCACTGAGATTTCTGAGAGAAAAGCTTTGGACTCTTCTAAATATACAGATTTGATTATATTATTTTCTTGTGTCTGCCATGTCTACGCAACACCTATGAGGTCTTCTGATCTTCAGGTCATGGCGCACACATGTGTCCCTAAGTGTGTTTATGGTCTCTCCTGTGATCCCATGTCTTCTTTGCCTGCTCTACTTGCAGTACTTGCCTGCTCTACTTGCAGTAAAATAAATCTTTATATACGTATATTTATCATGAAATTCCTAATCATAGGCCCCATTTTTTTACTTTCAAAGGTGGGACCTTGCGGATTTATGCTGACAGTTTAAAGCCAAATATTCCTTACAAAACATTCCTACTGTCTACTAATGACACTGCAGATTTTGCCGTTGGGGAAGCACTGGAAAAATATGGAATGGAGAGAGAAAATCCAAGGGAGTACTGCATCGCCAGAGTAAGTGAAGTTTGCTGTCTTATATATATATATATATATATATATATATATATATATATATATATAGTATATAAATAAATTTGACAGGGACAGCTGAAGTATTTGTTTCGAGTTAGATATACATTATTTTTGTGAATTTCACGAACTGACAGTGATTGCAGGCCTTTTACCCCATCACTTTTTTAATTGAACAGTGATGCCATTAACTTAAGTAGGAAGTGGACCATTTAATTTTTTTTTCTTTTTTTGGTATTACTAGTTTTTTGTTATTTATCCAGTTATTATATACATAGAGCCAACTTAATTTTGCACGTGTAAACTACTTTGTATTTTTTACTTCTTTTGCAAATATATTAAGAATTATTGCTTCAAATTACAGACGGTAACATGCTTTCAGCCTCAAGTCACACTGTGTCCCACTTGGGCATTATGGGTAGAGAACTATGTGCACATATATTATTAATCGTAATATTTAATGTATGCACATAGAAGCAGTGCCTGCAGGCAGTGTAATCTTAAAGCATGCGTTCATTCATTTTAATCATGATACCATCAGATAATGTTTCCACGTAATAGTACATGGCAAAGATGTACGTGTTCAGATACCCAAATTTTGTTTTCTTTGACTGGAAACTCGAGTAAAAACTGTGAGTTGTAATTAGGCACACAGTAGTGGCAGCTTTGTGATGGATAACCATAATCCTTTGATCAGAGCTCACTTTCCCCTACATATTATTTTGTCTGCATTTTTCGGTATGTCCTACTCCATGCAATAAGTAAAACTTAGTGGAGCTATATAAAGAAGTGATACTTAGCTGGGTGAGACCCCCTCACACCATTTAAAAGTCCTGGACATTTTAGTAAGCATCTCGGTTGTTTCTCTAGCTTGCTTTGAACAGCTAGGTCGAAAAAGACTTAAGCGTTAAATGTTCTAATCTACCATCTATACACAAACTTTCTCTTAGAAAATAAAGATCTAAGGGGTAATTGCACATCATGTTGCCGTGAGTGACTTTTTTTTCATTCATATAGATTCATCTGTTTTCCATTTGGGAAATTTGAATGGATAAATGTTGTCTTTTTTTAGTTGACAAATGATCTACTTTGAAATATTTTACTTTTTACACTTAATACTCATGCTCAAGACCTTCTAGAGTCCATACCGACCCAAGATACTTAGGCTCCCTTTCCCACTGGGGAAAAGTGGCCCTTTTTTTCATGGCTATTTCTAAAGCAAGCTCTTGAAGAACTTTCGTTCTCACTGAAGCCTTCTTATAATAAATATTCAGTTTTTTTCCCACTACCCTCATTTCCTGAGGGTAGATAGCTGTTGCATTAAACATGTTAAAATCTCGGAGAATACAAATTAGTAAACAGATCAAAAATAATGAAGGCGAATCAGACCAAATATTAGTACGCAATTTGCCATGTTATCCATGTTTTAGTTGTTTTTAGCTTTTTTTTTTAAAACACAGAAAACAAAGAGATCTAGTGTTAGGTAGTCTATGGTTTATAAATCTTTCTGATATTTTATTAATGGTCTTGTTAAAGTATTCCTGAGCAGGGTGTCTGTTTCACGTTGATACTATTTTCTCTGCCGACGTTATGTGCAATTTAATATATTTGAAAAGCTTTCTACGCACCTAGTTTTTCATCCTAATGTGAACCGGTAATAACAAAAGGTTTGGGACAGGTTATTAGACCAGTAGCCAAATCAATTAAATTTGGAAGCCTAGTTTCATTACACCAGTGTTTCTTCAACTGACAAAATGTGTCAAAAGGGTTATATTTTGTTTTCCTTCCCTATATTGATGGATAGCAGTAGAAGTGGTACAACCATATATTAATAGAGGCACAAATCCTATTTAAAAATGCAGGGGAGAGTGAAAATATAATATTAACATACGTTAAGACAGACTGGTGCAGAAGAGACCTTTGCAAGCCTTATTTTGTTAAATAAGGAGGTGCTTAGTATTTAATTTATTAATAAAACAATGTAGTTATTTAGATTTAGCCTATTTTCTGAAAGGAAATGACTCGGCCACACAGTGTGGGGGGGCAGCCTGTAACAGTGTGATGTTGGGTAAATTACCTTTTGGAAATGCAGAATATTTTCCTTTTTGTCTTTTTCTTGTTACTTTACATTTGAAGCTAAACCCAGGAATTCCTCTGGAATTTTTGTACGATCAGTTATGGCAATGACAGTTGTAAAGGGAGTAAAAGCACTGGGGTTCTTAGTGAAATCCCCCATATAACTTGACTTGCAATCGTGTGTGCCATTGTCGCTTCTGTGTATGTGTGTGTATATTACATATAATAGAAATAGAAAATGAAGGTCATTTATAAAGCTATGACAGCAGCAGAAACCAGGGTGGAGGGGCTCAAAAGTGTAACATTAATGTGTAAATGTGTGCGACAAAACATTGTCATGCCAAGCAATAAGTTTGTGAATGAAAAGGTACGCAGTCATGGCATGAAAAATGGATACCATGTTTAATGTTCTAATGAACAACTTTGTTCATTTTTTTTTTTTTAAGTTTAAAAAAAAAAAAAGTTTTATTCCCAAACTCACAGGTTCAACAGTTGTAAATAATATCTGTTACTGCAAATACAATAGAAGATTAAATATTTAATACGTTTGGCTTTACTCGTTGCCGAAACGCATGACTTGGCTAACACGTCACCTGTAGAATTTAATTTTAGTCTTTGAGGGTCCCCTGAAACAAAATGTCAAACCCACGGCAGAAAAAAACCAAACATATATTATCCTTTTGTGTTTCACATCAGACAGAAAAATACCAATTGGCTGTGATTCCCAAGTGATGCCTTCCCAAGTGATGGGTTGCAGTGAAACCTGCAGTGTCCTGTGATAATGTCTGACCATAAACGGCAGGCTTCAGATCAGTCGGTCTATTGCAGGATAAAGGCTTCTCTCAATAGATTCCTAAAATGTGTGTGTTATATGTAATAACTTTTCTTACATATAATTCTATAAAATTGCTACTTCTAATTTAGGTGCATTTTCAACATATCATAGGTATGGTTTGTACAATGAAATGGAAAGCTTTGATATGTGTCTATTTCCTACAAAGAAAACAAATACTGTTTGAACAGATAGATAAAGTAACAGTATCTGCCCTCCATTATCCTTCTGAAATTTGAAGCCCAAGAAGGGGAGTGCTGGACTGTGCTACTTGGCGTAGCCGCACAGTTGATATGCTATCCTAGCAGACAGAGTTTCCTGGCTTGCTTCTTTTTGGTTTTTAAACTTCCGAAATATGTATTCTCTATAAACACAGACATTGGTTGATGATTATGATAGTACATATAGTTTTTACACGTAGTCATCCCTACAGGCCTACGACAGTACTGTGGGATTCGGTGTTCCAGTCATAGTTGATGATAAGCTTTGTTCAGTAAAATGGGCTCTTTGGATTGAAATTGTGATTTATTTATTTTAATTATTTTATTTTACAATAACTAGCAAAAACACTGGCTCATAATCATAGTTATGGTTTGTTATAGTTTTTTCTCTTTTTTTTTTTTTGTCTGTTAAACGATTAATTTAACTTTTTGGGAAAGAAGGTATGATGAGATTGTTTATAGCTGAAAGATTTTGCCCAGCTGTGGAAGCATGTAAAACATTATCAGTGGATACTCCTTTATATTATGGTATAGAAAATATACTACTTTTTTGGGTGGTGAGATCATATGGAACGTGACAGTCGCTCAAAAGTTCCAGAATGTGCTGTGCGCAGCCATGCGTCCTGTTGCTTTATATTGATTATTTAATACAGAGTTTAATTAAAAAATACCAGAAATTTGGCTCACTTTGTTACCGTACTTATCAGTAGCTTATTTAGTTGCACAGCACATTTTTCTTTTCCATTTTGTGTTCACTTTTTTTGTTGTTTTAATACAGGTAACACTTCCTCCTGGGGCACAACATTCTGACAAAGGCATTAAGGAGATCATACTGGATGATGATGAATGTCCTCTTCAGATATTCAGAGACTGGCCAAGCAACCACGGTATTCGCTGTGATAGCCATATTATGACATATTTACATAAACCAAAGCAGTTTCCACGATACGCTTCTGTTATTTAACGTCTGATTTCTATCTTTTTGCATAATTTGTGCTTACATTTTTACAAGGAGTGACATGTTAGCTGGAATGGCTTTCAACTTTATTCATTTACAGTAGCTTTACATATTTTTATAGATTTATATTTATTTTTTTTCCCCAGGAGAACTTGTTTTTCAGTTGAAAAGAAGGCCTCCAGATTACCTCCCAAATAAGAACAGACAACAGGAGGGCAAAGCATCAAAGGGCAAGGAGAGAATGGATGGCTATGGGTTTTCACTTTCACCTGACAAACTACCCTACTTGGTTGAATTAAGTCCAGGTAAAGGGTTGTGACACTTCTCGCATCAATAATTTGTTAGCACATATAAAACTTAACCCTTCTAGAGCATATATCGATTTAGTTCTGTTTATGTTGAACTGCAACCAAATCGTATTGGAATGAGGGAAAATGTGCCTTACTATAAAACAAAAATCTATTAGTTTGATAAACCTGGTACATTAGAATATTTCAGGCTCTTCAGAATCCTTGTGGTCTTATATTTCCTCCCTATTACCCCTGGTCATATGTAATTAAAAAAAAAAAAAAAAAAAAATTTATCCCCGTTTTGTCTTTCTGTAGCGAATAGCCATAGGCAAAGTAACCTTGTTTAGGGCCCCGAGTCATTGCTGATTAATCGAAAGTCTGATAAGCATTTGGTGGAAACCAGATGGTCCTTCCCTGTAATTTTTGGCAAATATTGTGAATGCAGAGCTGGTAAACTCGTTTTGGGGAAAAAACCCAAATCTTTACTCAAAACTATATTTCTATTTATGTTGTTGTTAGCGGATGTTACCTTTAAACGGTTGTTGACTGAAAATAGAAGTTTGCTGCCACATTGTTCCATAGGGCATTGCGGGAGTTCATGTCCTGAGTACCTGCACTCGTTTCCACATGCCAGTCGTTAACTACTTTTATAGTCTAGCAATAGTGTGCTGCTCAACTTGGGCATTGGTCACCTAAGATAGTTATATACCTCGGTAGAGTGTAGAAATTTCTCGTGTTATTGATTTATATTTAGTAACCGATTTATACACTGGATCGTTGACAAGTGAACTCCTACTGGGTATCCAATAGACATGTGCGCAGTGATCAAAATCGATTTGGATGAAATTTTCGTCTCGTTTTTGCCGCGTTCATTTCCAGGCAACAAATTTCGTTTCATGGCCGTGCGGCTCAGACGAAATTTGGAGACCCCTTTCGGTTCCTAACACCTTCTGGACTCACCTGTCACTATAGAAGGTTAAAGAAAATGATCCCCCCCAGACTAAGGGCAATCAAAGAGGTGCAGCAGCAGAAGCAAGAGTAGTAAGTGCTGGGCAGGCAAACACTGGCAGATGATGCCTGTGGAGCCAGACTGAATTTCCACCACGATATGATAGAATTTTTTTTAAAGTTCCCCCAGCGTAAGGACAGTCAAAGAGCTGCTGCAGTAGTAGAGCACTGGGCCTGGGCAGGCAGAGACTCTCAGATAATAGGCGCAAGCGGCCCTATAGCGCAGGACTGAATTTCCCCAAAATTATATTTACACCTATAATTATCAATTTCTCTACTAGGAATTGTAGACTTGCCGTTTTAACTTTAGTCCTGTAGAATTATATTTTAAAAATAAATAAAAATATTTTAACCTGAACTCAAAACCATAAAAAATAAAGCCACAAACACATCTACCTGTTTGCAATGCCTTTTCTGATCAGTGTTTGTAGACACATTATGAAAAAGCTGTGCGTCTCTTTAACCATCTAGGTAGGAGGTGGTGGTCCTTGTGTTAGCATTGAGAAGCTATTCTGTGTTCTCTGTGGTTGTCTATATTGCTTGGTTGCTTTTGGGCTATGAAAGAAATGCAAGCAGATCTTCTAATTACCTGTCACTGTGAGCTCTCTGGGGATTTATCTCAACTAATTATCTATTAATTTGCTAGCCTTAACTAACGATGTTCTTTGTGCACATCGATTATTCTCCTGTCAGCTCCTCCTTAATGCTCTGACACTTTACTCACAGCTTCACATACAATTGTTCTCTAAAACCATTTACTCTTTTATAACACATTAATGTGGGGGAATGTTATGACTTTTTAACTTCTTTTAATCAGTGTGTTGAGAAATTAATCACTGGCTTTCCTTATTGCCTAGCTGTTCACTCACTTCTGTCTCACTCCTTTCTCTCGGCATGCCCCCTCATGGTGTTTATTCTGCTGATGGTGTCTTTACATGGGTCCTGTCTGTGCATGTGTTCTATCCTCAGGCAGAAGAAACCACTTTGCCTACTACGGCTATCATTCTTACGAAGGTAATAACAAGTCGACAGCTCACAGCATGCAGTGTGTGTGTGTGTGTGTGTGTGTGTGTGTGCGTGCTACGGCTATCGTTCTTACGAAGGAAATAACAAGTCGGCACCTTACAGCTCCCAGCATGCACTGTGTGTGTGTGCGTGAATGAATGGTTGAACAGCTTGTATGTACAGGGGGACATCCCATACCAGTTAGGCAGAACTGCTTTAAGGCCACCCTTCCCTAACAGAGTAAAGGTCTTAGGAAACATTGCAGCTTGTATAGTCTTAAAGGGTCAGACCCATCACATTAATGAGGTAGAGAAAAGCAGAACTCAAAACATTTTCTTTACAGCATTTGATCCATTTCCCCAACTTTCCTGTTGGGTAGAAGAAGGGATTTATAACTCCCTCAATGTAGAGATTCTGAGATCATGCATCTGTCTTGCTGCATCTGCTGCAGACTCTGCGATCCTTATTGTTATACCATTACTCCATTGCCCCGACTTTTAGGGATATCTGAGAGCCAGCTTCCCTCTAAATCCATTTAATTACAGCCAGTCGTCTAACCTCTCAAGAATAAATCTATGTATATCTGAATTGAGTTCCTAAATTCACTTGAATGAGCCAGGCTAGTTTATATGCTGAACTAATGGGGTCTAAGATCAAAACAGCTGTCTGTAGGTGACATGCATAGCCTTATACATTTCTAACCCTATAACGTGCTCAAAAGCCATGTCTAAAACAGCATGCATAAGCAAATGAGTCTGTAGAACCATGGGTAAGCAATCCAAAACGTGGCATCCCTTGTGTGAATGTCTTTCATTTTGCTTGCTCTTTATAAATGCAAGCCTGTTCCTTCCATGTGAATGTAGTAGTATGATGGCGCTATAGAAATAATAATTCTGTTAATTATTAAAAAGCTAAATGCGAGTAGTATAAATAGAATAGAGGACTTTACCAAGTGTTCAAGTTCTTTTAATATTCAAAGCGAGAAACATTTGGGAGACCGATGGCGGGGGGGGGGGTGTAAGGGCATTTAAGAAAATATAATGGCGAGGGATCTGGGTTCCACTGTCCTTTCAAAAGGGCGGCTTGGTAGAGAACTTTCTTTGTTTCCCTGTACTTAATGGTACTTCTAAAGATTTGTTTGAGGTCCATTGAAAAGAAACAATATCCCAGCTAACTACTGACAAGACCCCACAACTGACAAGACCACCAAGGATTTCTTGCTTTCTGGATTTTAAAGGCCTTGATAAATAGTTGATTATTAAATTGTTTCTTGCAATCTTTTAATTTACCAAGAAATTCTTACAGTACATTACGTTTTAGTGGGTTGCCAACAATATTAATTTAATAATAAGTGTGTTGTGCCCATTTTCCAGAGTGAAATAGGTTTACTGAAAGAGTTTACCTAACTCAATGACAGGGACTTCTAGGATACTTCATTGTAGCAGACCAAAAGCTCTTAATCACATGACTTTGAGGGTACAGTGTTTCAAGGTCTTCTTTTCATGCTAAATGCACATTGGAGTCCATTTTTCTTGGACTCAAGTGCATTTTATTACATGCAGATCTCAATGCAGATGTTCTTTACTTATTGGAGTTGTTAATGCTCCTCTAGAGATTGTGAAAAAAACTTGTCTTCTCAGGGAGTTCTAGAATAATAGGACACGGAATTCAAAAGTAGAAACATTTGGGCAACACGGGCACTATTATTTCTTGCAAAATCAAATACTGAATACTTCTTTTAAAACATCAAAAATGGTAGTGGCGCTGTCTTGGTTTGGGGATGCTTTGCTACATCAGCACTTTGGCAGTGTTGACCTTGTAGAGTTGGAATGGGCCTACATTTTTGCTACATGGATCTGTGAGAGAGGGATTAATGACATTAATATTGTTGTAAGCTTGCTTGAGCATATTGAGTTTGCATATTGGATCAATTTTTTTTCATTGATGCAAATTTTTCCCTGATGTGGGCTGAATATACACAATTAAACAGGATTGCCTATAGAGAGAAGTATCTGTTTAAGTTTCTGTTTAATATGCTAGCACTGACTGTGTTTTTGTGAAATTTAGATGGGTCAGACTCCAGAGATAAGCCCAAACTGTACCGTCTTCAGCCGAGTGTGACAGAAGTTGGAACTGAAAAACTGGAGGAGAATTCTATACAGGTATATGGTCACTGCAGTTATTGCTCCACAATTTAGAAGGACATTGCCGAGTAGGACCTCAGCTGCGTACCCAACAGTTGTGTTGCTGAGTGAGGACCTGTTGGACCTAAATATCTGGTGGCTAATATCTATGGTCCTAACGATAACATTGGATTTCTGTTGTGATGTTGCAGTTGTTTGGCCCAGGGATACAGCCTCATCACTGCGATCTCACAAATATGGATGGAGTGGTCACAGTCACCCCTAGAAGTATTGATGCAGACACTTATGTTGATGGTCAGCGCATCACTGAGACAAGTATGTTGCACAGTGGAGTGAAGGTGCAGTTTGGATCATCGCATGTATTTAAGTTTGTTGATCCCAACCACGATCAGTCTCTGGGTAAAAGGCCTTCAGATACTGGCCAGATGATTAGAGGACAGAAGAACAAGCCTGGGTAAGTAAGGGCTCTTGGAAACTGTTATTCTGAGTTGCACTTTCTTTAACGCAGCACCTTATTAAGCACTCTTTATTCAAGTTTTAACTATGCAAGGACACATACATCCATTCAGTGTTATGGAATGGGTTATGGTATTTTGGTTATGTGGTAAGCCACACACTTCCATGCTGTATACCTAACTTAGCAAACTTTGAATACCGTATTTGCTCGATTATAAGACGAGGTTTTTTCCAGAGCAAATGCTCTGAAAAATACCCCTCGTCTTATAATCGAGGTCGTCTTGTAATCAGACCTCAAAGATGTCTGCTGGGGCCAGGCTGCTCACCGGTGCTTTGGTTGCGAGCAGCGTCTCCTCTGCAGCCGGAAAACAGGAAGCTATCAGCACTGCCTCCCCCCTCCCTCCTCTGGGGGCGGGGCCAGAGAAGTTGCTCACACAGCCGGTCCCCTGCAGAAGTCTGCGAGTGGGAGATCTGCAGTTCAGGTAAGGGGGTGGGGGAGGGTTTTTGGGTAAGTATGTGTGTTTAATGTGTAAAGTATGTGTGATTAATGGAATGAATGAGTATTTAAATGTTTGTGAATGAGTGTGTGTGTGTGATAGCATGGATGTGTAAGGGGGGGTGGGGGTGGTAGCATGACATAGGGAGGCTGTACTCACACTCCCATCATCCCCAGGTTCCAGCATGTACTGGCTGCCTTGGCTTGATAGGAGTGTGATTGCTGTTAGCAGTTATATATATATATAATCAAACTGCTAACAGCAATCACAC
>VKOC01007901.1:0-10274 GCA_009364415.1 Spea multiplicata | reverse complement strand
ACTCTTAAGAGTGATGTCATCAGAAATTGGCCATGTTATCTACTTTAAACAGATTTGCCAGGAAGCACATCTCCCCAGCCGTGTATTGAGCAGCATCTGTCAAAAAGTAAACGCACAGCAATGATCTGAAAGGCAGGAAGAGGGAGCAGATAAAGTTCTTAAGAAAAATGCCATTACTACTTCTTTGACCATTACTACTTTTAACAAGAATCAGCAGCTTAGGAAGCACCAGCAAAGGCAATGTTGGGTCCCCAGCAAGCGGTGTAACCTTTAATGCTGATACTAATGGCATCTGCCGCAAATGTCTTTAATTGTTTATTTTAATAGTTCCACTTCAATTTTAATAGTCCCATAATATAACTGTACTTAACTGAGACACAGGTGCCTGTGCGGTAAATGCGTCCATATATGCACATACAGGTTGCATACATAAAGATCACAAGAAGACCTTAAAGCATTATGAGACCATATAAGAAGTGAAAACGAGGGCTTTCTGTGGGATGTTAATTTATTTTTCTCATATGTTTTTTTTTATCAAAATATTATGGCCTTAGTGCATCCAGAAAAACAAGGACATTCCGAGTTAAGGAGACAGAGAAGGATGTATGAGACATATGTTAAAAGGGACTGTGATAGACATAAATGTGAATAGTCACGTGCAGAAGAGACAAGAAAACAGCCCGTCTATATGTAAAGCAGATGGTTCTATTGGACTGGGATTTGTAAGATTTGCATGTTGCTTATTATAGTGCCCCTTAGGCACAAACATGTACAGTACTCAATACATTGCCACTTTGTTATGTGATTCCAGAAGATACCAAGCTGCGTATTTACAATTAGATCTTCTGCAGATTTAACAATATTACAATATTCGATTGCAATATTCCTCTGTATATGTGTTACATAACTATAATAAATTAGCAGTCTCATGGTAATGCGTTTCTCCAACGGAGTTTAGTTTATTAACATTCCTATTAAATTTTGCAGATTTGTTAAAGTATGTTTGCAAATTGCACATTATTTCACTTAATTAATTCGGTATCTATTCATGTATCTATTCCACTGGACGTATTAGAAACAATCAAAGAAAACATTTTACCGTAATATCATTTATAGACTTAGAATAGAATATCAGAACCTGTAATAAGGTTATAATGTCTCTTAGATGATATCATTAAATATGTTTTTCACTGTAGTAACAATACGGTTTGCTAATTTTATCCGGTGACAGCTCAAGAAGAAGCGGCGGAAAAAATCTAATTTTGCTAAGTGCCTTTAGAGTCTATCCAGAAAAAGGTTCCCATATATTAACATATGCATCTATTTCTTTTTAGCATAATCAACAAGCAAATCAATATTTACATGTGTAATGATCTATAACATTAATGTTTACTTTTTAAAATAAGTTTCTATTTTCATGCCAGTAGATGTCAGTATTATGCTGCCAGTGTTAACATGCTAGTCTCCGCATCTTCACAAAGAAATATTGAGAGAGTACTGAACCATACTTTGAGGTGCTTTTGGAGCTTCTTCTTTGTGCTTCTCGGCCTTTATATGTTCTATTGGGTAAAAAAAAAAGTTTTACTAAATGATAAAATGTTATTACTATATGCTATTATATAGATAGATAGATAGATAGATAGATAGATAGATAGATAGATAGATAGATAGATAGATAGATATACGGTATATATCGTAATACAATGTATGCATATACAGTATATACATTACTAAATTGCAGAGCACTCAATTGTGAATATGACAATATACGGATACAATACCCTCATCAGTTTGCCATAAATATGTACTGATCCTGTCAAGGTGTAATGAATGATATTTATTTTATTACAACTTCTCCCCTTTATTCTAAGTCATTTGTAAAAAAAAAAAAAGTATAATCTTTATTTGTATAGCTTACAAGCAAATGAATTAACTCAACATAATTTTAGCCTGAGTGTATTATTATATACATGACAAAGTATTGTATAAAGCGTGTTGATAGCATTTATGTGATGCGGTACTCAACCAATGTTTTAGTCATGAAAAATTTGTTTTAAAATGTGTGGCTTTGTCTACTACCCACATCAACTTGCCATCTTATTCAAGACTCACTTCTCCATCTTGCAGCATAATGTCATTTTAAAGCTACATTTCAACTATAATTTTCTTTCTCTCCAATGACCTGAGAGCCCTTCTTGGCTATAAGGCTGATGATGTCTCCCTGGTTAGTAGGAAGGTAATCCAAGCTGCTGATGTTAAAATCCTAGCTTCCCTTCAGCATGACAGGAGATAATTATCGGTACATGAAAGCATATTCCAAGAGGTGGAGGAAAAGTTAACACTATTTTTCATTGAAATGGTTAACACTTTCTTCCTTTTTTTGTTACTCAAGATGAATGCATGTAAAAAAAAAACAAACCTTACAAACACAACAAATAAAATATTCTACGCCCAGGGTCTGATCTGCATATCAGAAAACCTCAGACTTCCACATTGTAAATAAATATAGACAGATTAGTGGTTGGAGAAAATCCTGGATTGCTGTGGCCCAATGTGCAAGCATATCGCACAAATGTCCCACCTTGAGACCCAAATAAACCTGTCCCCTTTTGCTCCTCTGATCTCCCTCCTTTGTAGGACTTCAAAATGTTTGGAGGTCGTTTCACACTATAGTACAGCCCTATATTCACAATAATAGGTATTTGTTTATTAACTTGTGTAAATAAATGCTCTACTCAGTCGCAAAGGTCACAAAGTCACATGAAAGATTTGATAATACCTTTCCTCTGCACACCTCTGATTATACCACCTATGACAAATGAACCTAAGTGTGAACTCTATGAACACTATAGATAAGCTAGGCATTTTTAACTTAAAAATCACACAAAAAAACACTAGATAATCACTATTTTATAGTGCAAAAAAATGTTTTGTTTTGGTATTGTCTACTATAAACTATAGAAGTACAAAAGCCAACCGCACCATCTCTGCATCACCACGTATCTCTCGGGTCTACAACTTGTGACTTATTCCTCAGCTAAACACTGTGATGGTGATCCTTAACCTATAATACAGAGTAAAATGTTTATCTAACCAGATTCCCAATAGCAGCAAGACATGTACACATACAACTGGCTCCCTTCATGTGGTGGCCTCTGGCCCTGCAGTTATGGCAACTTAAGAGTTAAAAATATTTGATTTCCTCCTACATAACTGTACTGCGCATGGGAGCTCAATGCACCAAAATAAAATGACTGATGCAAACGACACTTGTGATGAAATAATATTCTTCCTCTGGCATTCAGTCGGTTTTGCTTAGCAATCTACTTTATTCATCTCTGTTTCTGATTGTAGTAAAACGTATGAATGAATTATAATGCTGTACAATAGACAGGTTTTGATTGACATCAAGAAAGTTGTATTAAAGTAGCAGCAAACTTTGTTATAAAAACAAAAAAACTACATACATGCAGTATCTCTAAAGTCTGGTATAAGGCATAGTATTGCAACTGGCTAATCTCTTTGAGAAATGAAGGCTTAAACGAGTTATAATGTATAATATGTTACCCGAAGTATAGAATATACAGTAGCTGTGATTTTTATTCCAGTTACAGGGATGCTGATTTCCACTAGACAGTGCGGATAATATGAGACCATAGGGACCACACAGACGGCTTAACAATTTATTTTAGAACCAGGATCATTTCAATGATACAAAAAAACTGCGATGAAAGTACTTTGCAATTGAATCAAAAAAGTCATAGATGCACATCAAGGCGGATCATTTCTGTTGTGTTCACTCTTTTTCATACCTGTATTTGTGTCAGTTGTCGAATAGCCTAGGGAATATTTTATTACTGAAAATAAGAAGAAGTAGTCATTTTTAGAAAGAAGCTGTTTTTCCTATTATGTGCCTTGATTCTTGGAAGCCTGATATGGTTGTGTCTCTTTTTTGTTTTTGTAAACTAAAATGAAACAGGCATTTTGGTTTACTTGATATTGTAGTTTTTAAGCACACTAGCAAGCACTATGTTTTATACTATTCTTCTTGGTAAGAGATAGAGTAGTCTGCTCTTCAAAGCCTAGTAGGCTGTAGTCTGCAATCTCTTGAAATGCCATGTTTGTTGTGATTGCTCACATAAAATGCCTGCATTTTTAAAATGAAACATGGGGATATTTGTAATGCTTTATTTATATTATTATACGTTATAAGCCGTGTATTTAGGTAAGGAAGAGAAAAATATAACAATAATAATCCGAAACATATTTCTGGGGGATATATAGGCATTTACAGTATTTTAAGGCCAGTTTTTTGGCTGGTGATTTTTTTAACATAATGTTAGTAAGTTATTATATATCGTCCATATATAAGACCTTATATTTCTCAAGATTTTAGGTAAAATAGGGAGTACAGTAAATTATACATTAGATCAAAATACAATATTGTACAATATCATATGATTTGACTGGGAAAGCATTGCAGAGGACATGTTCATAGAGTTGTACACCCAAAACTACAGAAAGAAAGAAACTGGCATCATGAATGTCTGACTCTGCCTGGGATTTCATGTATGGCACATCACTGGGTATGCCAGCCCCATACCCGTCACTGTGATGAGAATGAGCTCAACCTACACCAATAGATGAATGCGGGCATCCCCTGTCAGATGAAAAATACTGAGCATGAAACATATATAAGTAAGTCTACAACTCAGGAGGATCATCCACAGACCAAAGGCTTAGTTTCCAGTCCCCTATCTATCAAGCACTTTTACTCTAGTGGGGGCTGGTCTAGCATCAGAACGCCAGGCTTTGTATTGTTCTCACACGATCCATGGGTCCATATCTTCTCAAATAGACCAGAGGTGACTCCTTTGGCCTTAGATCTCTCTTCCATGTTTTTATGTTGGTCAAGTATGAAACATATTTTATGGTGGGTGGGAGCAAACTAAATGCCCAGAAACCCATTTGCATCACTATAGATTTCATTTGTAGGTGCTTATAGAATTCCTTATTTGGAATCCCCTATTCAAAATTCCTCAAAGCTTGCCTCTCAAAGAGCTGTCCCATAATAGTCAAGCCACAGTGTCTTTATCACTTGCGTGAGAGATACGAAACCAAGAGCTCGAACCAAGGAGATAGGAGAGCCAGAAAAGAATGCTCTCACTGCTGAGTTCTTCTTTATGACCTTGTCCAAGATTTCTAAAGACAGGCTTGTAGATGGAGGCATCAGCAAACCCTTGGTTTTTGTATTCTGCTAGGAAATATTGTAGGGTGTGTCAAGGGAATTATGTGCATTATGTATAGAAGGCGAGGAAGGGCTATCATCTTAATTGATATTGTTCTAGTGTGCCCCAGCACGTTAGATCTCTCCTAACATTGGGCCATATGTGGCTATAGTTTAAACCAACAATGGCATCATCATGTTAAACTCTTGAATCTATCCACCACCTTATTAGATCCTTTTGCCCAGTGGCGACTCTGGAAACAATATATAGGGGGGGCACACAAGATACCACAGTCAAACTGGGGGCATTCATAATTTCCACCATTAAATCATACCACTGAGAATATATATATAAATATTGCCAAAAGTAATGTGCTATGGAATGATACCTTTGTTATTTTATATTAATATGTTAGTTCATTAAACATTCGTTCTGGTACTGCAATAGTTCTAGAAATCATGTTTCTCATGCTACATTAAGTTAGAAAATTGTTAGGCGTAATATTTGTAATGTTTATGTTTCCAAAAGATCACCCTGTAGAAGAATATCCAGCTGCTGAATCAACATCAGTCTTCCTTGAATCTACATGAAAACTTATACATCCAATGTTTTTTTTATATTGATATTCACATATAGCTCCTTCTTGAAACTCCAAAATATTATTTCCTAGAGCATGTGAAGCTAGTTACACCTATTATGCAACATGCAGCAAAGCATTCTGCCTTGTTACTTGTTCATTTGATCCTCAATACATCTGAGGACATCGTTTTTTGAAGAAAGCTAAGCGTTTAGTAGCGTAACAAATCATATCTTCAGCGTGTTATCCAATTGCCACTAAGCTGGTTCCTAGTTCACACAAGATTTTTACTTGGAATGACTGACAGCACCATGCTTCACGCGGTAACATAAACAGAAATTCTGATGAGGGAATGTCATTTGAATTTTATCACTACGATGGCAGGTGTACAAAATTATTCAGAACACTCTCAAAGAAGCAGCAGGAAAACCACGATAAGACTGTAACAGAAGAAATCTGTGAAGTATTTCATTAAAAGGAAATTAAGAATTAGCACATATCCTGTAAACAGGAGCTGTATATTAATGCAATAATGTAGTTATGAATATACCCATCTAATATCTTGCATGTTTCCACATTGTAGATGTTGTAATTTCATGTATTCATTAATAATTTGGGACCGCAGATGAGAGACACATCTAAAGTGTTGAAAGAAATACTATATTAAATGAAGGTGCAATTATTTGTTCTTCATAGTGTAAGCGTTACAAAAGGGTGTGTTGCTGGTTTTTGTTTATTAACATTAATTTAAAGTGGATCTGTCACATTCCTATGTCCACAAATCACATCACAGAGGGTGCATATACATATAAAGGGTAAAAAATAAGAAACCAATATATTGTGTGAATCTGTATTTATCACAAATTAAATATGAAACTGTGGATATCCACTCACAAACAAATGCAAAGAGAAGGGCCATCAAATATATCCATGTATATCCTGACTCTGTAAAATATTGTGAAAAACAACAATGGTGCAGTATATATTTAAAATTTATAGGCGCCTGCATTTTCGGCTGAACCGAATGGACAGGGAACGAACTTTGTTAGTCCATTTGCACATGTCTACTATGTGTGGGTCATCTTTAATGTGGGGCAAAAGGGACAGGTGCCCCAGGCCCAGTCATTCCTGGGGGGCCCCCATAGCAGTTGCCCCTCAAGCCCGCAGCAACCACAGTGACAGTGGTCTCAACTGCAACCAGGCCCACTACTCTAGCTTCCTTACGTGACACAGAGGTAAGCTGTCGGTCTGTGCAAAAGTGTGCACGCCATAGACAAATCTGCAATTGAGGTAAGCAGGTGCGGGACGGACAAGTCCTATGTGTGCAATCTGGGTTCCAGGGCTAGCCTTTGGGGTTTGAGTCCTGTGATCTAAGTCTGCAATTTACGGTTTCAATGCATTATTTATTAGATCCATACCTTCAGTGCTGTATTTGCTTGTGGTTTTTCAGTTGATATATACCTGCAGGGCTGGGTTTCTGTGTTATTTAGATTCTCTATAGCTGCAATGCTATGCTTCTTGTGTTATTTTTTAATACCTGCAAATTCAGATTTGTATGTTTGTGTGTCCTATTAAGTTGATCTATACCTGCAATGCTGTGTTTCCTAGTGTTTATTTGATCTATACCTGAACTACATGAGAGAGGGAAAAAAGAGGTGTAATACAGTCAAGGAGGGGACAAAGGCACTCTGGAGGGCATAAAGGGGCACTACCGAGGTGGTGGTACAACCCCTGCAAACCCTTGTTCTTGTCTCCTCATCCCAAGTCAAAATTGTTTTGACACAGGGACCCCAAACCGTATCGGAGTCAGATCACATTAGGTGAATCCGAGGCTGCCCGCACAGTGTGCAAGCAGCCAAAGAGAAAGCTGCAGTGAGAGGTAAGCTGGGACAAGAGGGAGGTGGGATATATGTATGTCGGTTGGCATATATGCTGTATATGTATGTTAGCATGGATGTGTACTTGTGTGTGAACATGGATGTGTAGTTTTGTCTGTGAGCATTGATGTGTAATTGTCTGCGTGTGAGCATGGATGTGTGTGAGTGTGAGCATGTATATGCAATTGTGTGTGTGAGAGCATGGATGTGTAGGTGTGTGTGAGCATGGATGTGTAATAGAGTATATGTGAGCATGGATGTGTAAGAGGGGTTAGAATTATATGTACATGCATGAGTATAAGTGTGTGTAATTGTGTGTCAGAGTGTATGCTGGGGGACAAGGGGCAAAAAAGAAACAGACAAGTTTCAGGGGAAATGATAGCACAGACCAGCTGTTGGTGTTGGAGTGGAGGGCAAGGGTGCAGGGTCCAAACAATATTAAATGTGGCCCTTTCCTTTATATAGTTTTCTTTTTTATCTGTTTCATTTCCTTTCATTAAATGTCTTGATTTTGTTCATGCAATTTATCTTTGTTTTGTACAAATAATAATAATGATTGTAAATTTATGTCAGCTTTAAATGTATGTTAATATATTTTTTTCAGGCAGAAAATATGATCAGGCCTGTCAGCACTTTCCCTTACACACTTCAAAAGCTCTGTTCCATTAGAATGAATTGCATTAGCTACAGATCTGCTACGGATGTGGGTATTTGCATTCGGCAGAATCACCTGGCTTCGTTTGCATGTGTCAGACCCAATATAAAGCTGAAGAACTGCCGAAAATTGTTCACGCCTAATTATTAAGGAGTGAATTTTTGAAATCTGATGGCAAAACAAGTCACAAGCTGCATGTGTTCTTGAAATAATAAAATCCACTTAAGCCATAGTTAAAAACTATATTGCGTTAGGTAAATGGAAAAATACTAGTGCTGGTTTTTGATTTTAATATGAACAGATTATAATGCACTGTTGATGAAATGTTAATGCCCCTAGCAGTGTTAATGAATTAGATGAAAGTATCCAGAACTTAAAAATATATCTTTAGAGAACTCCTCTGGCCCTTTGGCTACAATGTTAAAAAATAACAGCAGGAGCAATACAATTCAGAAAGTATTCACACATAGATATTGAAGAATTGAGCTCTCTGTCAGATAAAGAATGTTAAGGAAAAACAACGTTACCTGACATTCAGTTACTTCAAAGTGTGTTCTGTGAGAATCAAAGTGTCATGCTTAGCCAGAAACCAATATGCCTAACTAAATTTATGTTCTGTTCCATGGGCTCTGAAAGGTCTTCAAAATCATCTTCAGTATCTTACCAGTACTAAACCTGGAACTGATTGCGGGTAATACGCAATTATACAACCGCAAAGGTCAGACATATTTCAATTAAACCCAACTATAATTTTTGTGTATTTGAAGTGTATGCCCACTCCGAACGTAACAGAAAAGTAACAAGTGAATAGAAAACCTTACCAGATGTACACAGGATGGGCCCCACCCCACCCTGTATACCCATAGCTTTTTAATGTCAGAAATCAGGACACCTTTGTTGGGGTGGGTGAGATATAGGTAATGGCATATACTGGCCTAGGCAACTAGGTAGGCCCAATGAGCAACACACCCTTTAACCACATCAGGCTAGTTAAAAGGGAAATCACTGATATCTCCAACCAACTTATTAAACCTATGGAGGACCAGGTCAGCACAGCCCTCCATAGCTTACTTCCTCTCAGCTCCACCAGCTGCTCTCTCTGCACCACCACCCTTCTTCTGAGCATAGTCCTGAATAGTCTCCACTTCCAAACCATTCCATAATCGCCACTGTCTGTAAAAGTGGGACAGTATGGCATCTGTGCAGGACAGCAGGAAAATGCCCTGTGAAATATAGTTGGGAAGTATGCACTCTAGGCACCTGTCTAGGGCACTGGGCTAGTGAGGTTGGCACATTAGTACATTAGTACCCTCAGAAAGGGGACGCCAATAACATAGTTCCCCTAAGGCACTATAAACTAGTGGTGGCCCTGTAATAACCCTTTTATGACATATTGTATATTATAAACCTTTTATGAATGTTCACACAAATTTTGATCAGCAATAAACTAAAACAAAAATTAGTAGGCCTTTGACTCAACTCACTATTGTCTTGAATGAATAAATGCATTGGTTTAATGTATGATTTTTGTGGTCTTTTGTTTTCTTTCATCTGACTGTATTTATTGCATGTCAAGAGTTGAAGTACGCCTGTTGAACATTGGTACCTCCAGCATACCCCACAGAAAATATGAGGTTATACTAGAAAAAAATACTTTTTTACATATTATATTCTTAAAACACTGAGATATAAAGTGACGATATCTTTAATTGTATTTCTAATTTCACCCACCTCCCCTGATACCTATAGGTAGGTATAGATCATCCACCTCAAAGACATTTTACTTATGATTTACTTGCAGGCCTAAGGCTAGGTTTCCACTTGGTTTTTTTCTGCTAAAAACGCCCATAAAAACGCCAATAGCGCCACCTGGCGTTTTTTTAGTGAAAAAAACGCTGCAGCCAGATGTTAGCTGTTCTTCAATAGGAAATCGCAAA
>VKOC01007900.1:0-20023 GCA_009364415.1 Spea multiplicata | reverse complement strand
GCCATCAGGCCTAGGAGTGTGGCTAAAGTTACATAGTTACATAGGCTGAAAAAAGACATGTGTCCATCAACTTCAGCCTTTTATATGTTAATTGCTGTTGATCGAAAAGAAGACAAAAAACCCCAGTTTGTGGCTCTTTCCAATTTTACAACAAAAAAAATCCTTTGTGACCCCAGAATTGCAGTCAGATTTCTTCTTGGATCAAGAAGCTGTTTCCGCATAATTTAAAAAATTAGTATTATGCGTTTAGTGTAATCCTCCGAAGGAAAGTGCAACAGAGGTGGTAGTATCATGGGAGGGAATCCAGGTTTCAGTAAGTGCTAGGAGGTTAAAAGCATGGGAGAGAAAAAGGTCTGTATACAAGAAAGTTTGTTGCATACCGAGCGGGCATGCCATAGGGTACAGTTAAAGACGGGAGGGAGTTTATGGTTGGAGATGATATGAATAATATTGTTTAGGTTGTGCATGTTGGTTGGGTTTAGTGGTTGACAGTGATAGGAATAGGGAAGAATATGTGGGGGGACAGAAGTAGCGGAGCAAACACAGGCAGGTTTCACATATAAAGGTTTAGTGTTGAGGTACTGGGGTACAGTACAGACATCTTTAATTGACAAGCGTGGAACTTTCCTTACCAGTTTGTTTTGGAGACTTGACTAATGTTCCTTTTACTGTTCGGCAATGAGAATTATCTCCCCCACAAACTCCACATTTGTCATCCTCTTTCATGGAACCAATTTCCTTGTCGCATCCGATGTGCTTTCATGGAAATGGAGAGAGTTACTTTGAGGCTGCAAAAATGACTGGACACTAACAATAAATGAGTTGGCCCAGCAGTATTACAACATATTAGATCTCATCCCATTAGATGAATTATGAAGAGACAGCCCAAGTGATTTTCTTCTGAATGGTAGAGTTAACCTTTAAAATCCACAAAAAAGTCACTTTGGGAATACATTTTATGTTCAGCAGGCTTTGTAAAAAGAAAAAAAATGCTTTATGGTTAACTCTGCATACATTCTACAGAAAGTCAGTGAATGCCCAGTGAATACCTTTCAAAAAACACCTATCTAAGGCATACATATTGGGAATCTCCACACCATATGGCCATATATTGCATAGCTTGCCACTACGTCAAAGTACCTCAAGTTTGGCGAGTCATATCTAATTGTGCACAGCTATATTGCTTACCAAGTATGTTTTGGCGGGCTTAACAATATATGGCCATTTTTTGAATGGTATTCACTCAGTATGCGCTAAATTCTTGCTTTGTTTTGTGTATTTATCCTCCATTATTATTCTAGCAGCAAAGTCTTTTATGCTTTTTAGGTTGTGCGCTCCTCAATCTTATGTATAATTTTACAGAAAGGACCTGTGAGTTGAAGGGATAGGGGATTGCAGATATTGTGTAGGAAATTCTATGTTTTATAATATAGCTGGCAAAATTGGAAACAAATTAACAACAGGGTTATGGTCAGATGATAAGGAGAATATATCATTAGCAACAAAAATCATTTGTATCAGTCAAAAATTGTACATAACTCATTTTATAGCTGATATTATTGCAAACCTAAAATATGAAGTAAAAATCGCTTTGGACTCATTTTGGCCCTGTCTAATGCATAGTTAATGTGGTAAAGTTTCATCAGATTTAGCTTTGCATTATGGAGGGTACACTGGACATTTTATTGTATAAGAAAGTGATCCCCTAAGTTTCAAATCAAGTTTTAGTAAATATGTGTCTAATATACCAGGTGCCTTCATCCAGTGTTGCATTCCCCTTTACTTAATCTTTGATATCTCATGTGCGCTAAGGCCTCATGTTCACTGATAGGTAAATGTAAATATCTTTATGGGTTGCAAATAAAGAACTTGGTGGGCTTCAAATGCAACTTTGCCTAGTTCAATTTCCCTAACTTGACTATTCAGATATTTAAATTTTACACTGTTGAAAGCAAAGCCACAAATCTGCAAACTCTTAACTGTTCCATCCAGCGGAAGAACAGTAAAATATATTTTGAAGCCAGACTTGTCTAATTTACATTAAGCAGGTTATTTATTGTGCCTGGTTATCAAGACTGACATGGAAAAACAGCTGCACGAATCATCACCTTCCTTTGCCATCTACCTTCAGATTGCAGATTTTGGAACAATTTGATGGTAGTTAACAGTAATGTAGTTTATTGTTATTATAAGTGAATGAAACAAGCAGCTATTATGGTGTATAGTATATGAGAGAACACTTATTGAATGTGCTATAGAACACGTTTTCTTCCCAGGACACAGACATTGTTTCCTCAAAACCTCTTTACTTTATTAGAAGAACTAAAGTATTTTTATATATACCGTATTTGCTCGATTATAAGACGACCCCCAAAATCTGAATATTAATTTAGGAAAGAAAAAGCCTGAATATACGACTACCCTATAGGAAAAAGTTTTACCAGTAAATATTAATTAATGTAAACTATTTAACAAACCCGTTAAGCCATAAACATAAAAGTTCTACAAATAATGTACATCTTTAAGTATGTTCCCTATAAGTGCTGGGAAAGTATGGGGAATCTATTATTAGGTATTTCTGAAATCAGGACACCTGAATTGATAAACTTGGAGGGGATTTTCCATCACTTTACCTAATTTTGTGAGGATTCAGAGGGAAAAGTTATAAAAATTCGATTATAAGACCTTGTTGAGCAAATACGGTATATATAATACTACATACATTTTAAAGCTCCATATACTGGCTCTTCTTTTCTGGTGCACATCAAGGTGTGGTTATATATTAGATAGAGGTTAAAAACACAGGACAGCTGTCATCATTATCCCAAGTCAAAAAGGCAACCAGACAATTCTTTTTTAATTTCTTCATCACAATCAGTGCTGCTAGGGTAAGTTGACTTCAATTACTGTGTCACTCTGACTACATTGTGCATTGTAATATAACTTTTCTTCTGATACATCAAAGGCCCCTACATGACACATTCTTGGAAAAGATTAAGATGAAGTAAAGGTTTCTTAATACTGTAATATACAGTGGAAGTTTAAAATATAATTGCTCTGCATTTGATACATATAAAACTGATGTTTGCCCACAACAATATGAATGAATTTCTCCAGCAATAACATATATATTTTAACATATATATTTATGTTTGTCAAAAGTTGACAGGAGGTTGCTGATTACAAATGTTACATTTGTCAAGTTATGTTTTTAACTTCACCTAATAACCTCTTGGTGTCACAAGAGAGCTGCACAGTAAAAAAAAAGTCAATTGACTCCTCGTACAAAAACATACTATATGGTCGATGAAAGGCAACTTTGTCTGCTCAGAACATATACATACATACACATAACAATAAAAAAACATAATAAAAAGTGCTTTAAAGAAAATACCAGCAATGGAAACAAGATATAGCATTGAACCTAAACTGCGAACATTGTATTGAGTGCTACAGAAACTAGACCAGACCACATAAATAAAGGCACTTGTGTCCAGATGTAAATATTTAACAATATGTCACCAATCTGGACCATGGAAACATTATTTTGGGGAACAACAGACTGATTCATTACAGATTAATCTCACAATCGGTTCTTTGAGTATGAAGCCAGTAATTCAGCTCACTAGGTTCTCCCATCAAAAAGCATATGTAATGATTTAAAATAATAATTTTAAAAGTTGAGGGTATATCACAGACTCACAACTAAAATTAGATGAAAGAGACAGTAATGATAGAGTCACAGCAGCTGCTGTGGTTATACTATGCTCTGAAAATATATTTTTTATAAAAATGGATACTGTTTAACATAGTAAGTTTAAAATACTTTTTATTATATCATTAAAATATTACCTACGTCTGCCATTTAGTCCTAAGGAAATTTAGAACATGTAGGCCATATTAATAAATAGCATTCCATTCTCAAGGTAACTACTTAACACTTAAAAAATTACCTCTGCAGTACTTTTCATAAATATGGGTTGTTTTCCCCAAACACATTTATACTTTGACTCATGTGGATACAGATGAGGTGTATTCATTAAACTGTGCTTTTTCATCAGAAATGATCTCCTGCAGTGTTGACCCTCTATGATACAAAGTTAAAGCAGTAACATCTGAGAGATAAAATTGTTCATCTCTCCTGCAAACGCACAGCTTAGTAAATAGACCTCAGAGGCATCAGAGGGACACTAAGAAAATGACCTTGGAGTCTGTTCAGACATCGGCTTTACAGCTCACCTACATACATTTGGCTGCTGGGTGAAATGAATTGAGGTTGTTGGTTTACATCTTGAAAAGCCTAAGAGCCTATTAGTGTAGGAGATGCTGTCAATTGGCCCCTGAGCCATCTTACCTCCTCCACAAGGAAGTCTTATATGTTTAAAAGTATGTGCAACAAGAAAGCTGCACGTCACTTGTAAAAACGCGCTGCCTTCCTTTACAGATAAATCCTAAACTTACTATCTATGAATAGCTTTACTTCTCCTGGAAAAAATATAAAGGTTTTTCTACATTGTGTATAGGATTGACACCTTAATGTAACTACAGTACAACTTATTATTATCCCAGCCCCTGGCAGGAAAAAACATTTCTTGGCCCACATTACTTGAAGGGTTAACCCCAGCAAACTTCCAGTAACGTATTCATTTTTATAAGGTCTAGGAAAACCTACCAAGATTTTATTTTCAGGTGTAATAATGAAGAAAGCATACATTTAATTCTATCTGGTTTCAGAAATTGGCAGGTTAACGTAAACTTTACAGCAGAGTTAAGTTTATGTATTTTGGTGAATGTCAGGTTGTTTTTAATGTTTTAATGGGTCTCTGCAGTTGCCTAAGGACTGCTTTATGTTGATGGAACAAAACTCCCACTTACATAGTAAATAGCATGCTGTTTTGTAGCCACATGCAAATTATGCAGCCACCCACATTTTAGCCATGATGTTTTATTAGCAACATGAACCTTTGTGACAAATACATATTAACATAAGGCTCTTTAGCTATTTTACACATAGAGTAAATATGTTGCCCCAACAATTACATCACTGCATCAGATAAATAGTGAATAGTTCTTAGTTAACTCAACAGGTGTTCTCACATATGGGAATTAGCTTGCTGCACATTTGTGCTTAAATATGAGGTGTACAAAATCCCAGTGATTGTATGGCTCCACTACAAAAAGTTTTAATTGTTAATTAATCCCACACAGTAGCATATTTATGTTAGTAAATCAGTTATTACATTTCTATGGCTAAGGTTCTTACCACACAATCTCCTCTGGCACAAACACTATATGGATCTTTGTAGCTGCATCTGGTGCCATCATGAACCACCTGGTTCATGAAAACCACATCTCCGGTTTCTTTGGACTGGCATATAAGTTCACACTTCTGGGCATCTACAATGGAAAATGAGATTGGAACCAAGGACATGATTCAGTTACAAGACAGAATGCATTAAACACTATCATAATGCTTTCCTCATATATTATCAAACATGTTACACAGTCCTTTCACAGTCTGCAAACTTGAAAGCATAACATTGTCCAAAATGTCTTGGTATGCTGAAGGGGACATGCTTTCTCCTTTGTGGGAACAGTTTGGGGAAGGCCCTTTTCTATTCCTGCATGACTTTGCCCCAGTGCACAAACAAAGGTCCATAAAGACTTGGTTAGATGAGATTGGTATGAAAGAACTTGACTGGCCCACGCACAGAGCCTTGTCTTCAACGCCATCAAACACATTTGTGATGAACTGGAACAGCTATTAAAGTCTATGTATTGAATGCCATGTCATAAAAGTCCCTGTTGGTATAATGGTCAAGTGTCCCTATACTTTTGTCCATAACGTGACACATGTTTTCACATAGGCTGCATAGTTTCCGTAAGAAAGTGTTATCAAGCAGAGATTTTTCCTCATATGGGAATGTCGTCTCTGGGATATATACACCAAGGAATTAAATCACTAGCTCACTCAAAAAGGTTCTTTCTTTGTCAATGTAGACTAATGAATGATATCTAAAGGAGGGATTTTTTCATCTGAGATAACACTACACTCTTTGAGGCACGACACACGAGTCATTCCAACTCGCGTGTCAAGAGCTTTTTAAAACATGCCATGCTAAGGTGCAATATGAGCTCCACAAGACTGAGACTTAAATAGCAGGTCACCCATTTCCTGGTGTTTTAGTGTGTCTGGACTTGCAATTTTAACAAGTATATGTATGTTGTGTCTGTTCACACTACAATGCTACAACCTTGTGTCAGTCAAGCATAATTAAAACAGATATCAAATATCTCTCTGCTTCTTTTATAATGCTGCAGTGTGTAATTATACAAAGTAACAGGCTCATTTTTTGAGTACTTTACAGAGAATGTCAGCTTCCCAAAACCTTTAATGAGGTCATTCATCTTGTCCTGGTTTTTATAACTATTATTCCCCATTCATTTATTGGACCCAATAAAAAGGACACAAAAGTGTGGACAGGTGAGTGAATAATTAAGAAACATCAGAAGCAAAAGAAACAGAAGCACAAGGCAGAGTTTTGCAGTATTAATACCTTGCAACATATTTCATTAAAATTAGGGGATATTTATAAATGAACCTATTCATGAAAAAAAAAAGTTACATAAGAGCAAAATTTATTATCTGGCTGCCTTTACCAACAGTGTTCAGGTCATAACAGCACTATGCTTGTTATGTAGCTATTTAAACTATCCATTGCAATCATTGATAATTTTAACAGCTGCGGGACACTCACCATCATGATGCTCATATGGAAGCCATGTGTGTTTGGCATTCTGATGTGTGTAATATGAGTTGCGTTGCGAGCACTGCTGTGCACGGAAGTCTTCATACGGTCCTTTGCATTCTTCATTATTGCATATCTGATATTCATAGGTGGCACCTGGGCAATCTCGGCCTCCATAAGCTGGTCTACAGGGGACAATGAACAGAGTGAACAGGTCAATAAGCTGTCTTCCTATCACTGCAAGATACAATGTAGCAGGGGTGAAAATTTACTGTGATTCTTCCTCGGTCCTTGATTTAGCCAATCTGGGCCACAGTTTCTGCTTTTCCCTGTGCATCAGAAATGTAATGAAAACACCCAAGATGCTGCAAGCGATTTTAAAAAGAGCCCTTCCTAGAAGATGGGTTGCTACACTGCACAACTTCAGTCCTCAACATTTTTTTGGAAATCCAAATTGTGCACAGACTTCCAAATTAAAAATAAGTAAAACTACTTGTTTTCAGACAAGGACGCATAGGATTCCTGGCTTATTTGCAGCCTTCGAAGGCTGGAGTTGGGCAGCCCTGACAAACAACCTAGTTAAGTCACAATTGCCTACACCATGATACATTTATACTGCATTCAGTGAGCCATACCTTTCCTAAGACATAATATGAGATGCGTCCAAAGTGGTGCCATTTCCAACACTAAGCATTATCTGCTGTACAAATAGTATTTTTTTGGGTACATATCATATAATTTACCGGCAACAGCATTATTGTTTAACCCGTCATCCACCTTGTCATACTAACATATTTATGCAGATTGATAAATCAGTGTCCGATTCTGGGAGGCTCACACAGAGTTCAAATATTTGTTTTAAAGTGTAATCTAAAGTAAGCCCCACAATCTGTCTAAAACAACACTCAAGCATAAAAAGAAAAATGCAAAGATTTTACTAATTAAAAACGTTGGCTGACTGACTACAAAGAAGCTGCTCAGTGGCAGCTGTTGGTCCTAAGCAATACCAACATGTGCGTTCAATATACCCACGTTTCTTCAAAATGTATTGCTTTGCTAGATGCCTTGTGCCAAGTCTGTGTTTATATAATACTAAAATATAGTGAGGGAAGAACAAAATGAGCATACAGATGTGGCTATGCAAAAAAAAAGAACCACCAGAAGCATAACATATGTTTACACTTCTAAAAGTCAGTATTTTAAGTTTTACGCACAAGTATTGTTAAAAAAAAAAACAACCAAACATATTAGCCCAAAAGAAGCTAAGGCGTATATCTAGTCAGTTTAATCCCTGGGGATATAAATGTATTCAGTGCTACTGTATTCATCTATGACATTATATCCTACGTTTTTTTTTATACCCCACTCCCTTTAGATTTTAAACTTGCAAGCGGGTTACCTAATGTATTTGCCTCTGGTAATTCTAGTTTTTCCATACCCTTTGAATGTATTAACTGTAAGAAGCATTGTGTAAATTGTTGCCACTATACAAATAAAAGATAATAATAATACTGGCCCTGCTATATTTTTTTTAGTTTTGTCCAAACTAACTGCATAAGGACCTGGATTAGAATTGATCTCCCATCCCATGGGTACCCTGACTATGGAAAAACGTTTTTACAACTTACACTGCCTTTCCACTGAATTCATGAATTTATACAGAAGGAACAAATCATACTGCAGCCATAGGTTAGTACCACGTCTATCATATATGAAACATTTGTGTTGTCCTACAGTAATGAAAATACTAAATCAGTTACCATTGTCAATCCCCACTAGTTTATTAAAGCTTTTAACTGATGAACAGGGATTTATTTATCAAGAGCAATCACTAACATTTTAAAGGACCAACTTAGCCATATGTGTACACTTTGCTTTTTGGTTATTTGTTTAGCACATGGCAACTTGGCTGCTACAAGTTTCATGTGAGATGCAGATAACTTACAGAACACAGGGAATTCTCTGAGAATCTAAAAGACATCATCTCTGTTGTGGTTTAAATAGTAAGTCGGATTTTAACAGACACTAGCATTGCGATTATTGATATCTTTACTACACTTATGCTACTTAAGTAGTGAAACTGTTTTTAAAGTCATTTATTTAGATGTAACAATTTTATCATGTAAACAAAACCAAGGGCAAAAACAAAAAAAATCAACTCTACTGTGTCACCCTAATAATTTCTTTCAGAGATGGGACATCATGGATTATAGATCTTAAGTTTGGAGTAGTGGTGTGGACTCCTAGTCTATAATGTGCTCTCTGGATGAATGAACACATCTGTTAAGAAATGTTTCTTTGAAAGTACCTTCACCAAAATAAAACTAGAAGGAAGGCTGGTTCACTTAAACTAAGAAATGGATGAGGCACATCGGTACATTTAAAATCTCAAAGGTCTGGAAGTTTGCATAATATGTAAACAGTAGTGCCAGTGTACTTTCCATTGTTTCTACGCTAATAGAACCAACAGCAACACTAACAATATTAGTTTACCCTGTTTGACCTTTCCTGTATAACAGGAGCACTTAAAAATGTGTATGTACATAATGTGGGCGATGGTTTATGTTTGTGGTTAGATTCTACTTCAAAATAAAGAGGTCAATTCTAGTTCAATCTTATGATGTAATTTAAGAAAAATAACAAGTATCTACGTGCAAAAGTGATTCAATCAATGCATCGAATTACTGTGCTATTTTTTTTATTACTTGTATGATATAACAGACCCATATACTTCCTAGATGTTGGTTAATCTATGTTAAATTTATATAAAATATCACAATTATAGGAGTTTGATGATTATAATTTTAGCTGTGTTCTAACTTCAATCAATGCTGTACTGGCCTTTAAAAACCAAATCTTGAAACAAGATACAAATCTTGAGTACAAATAGATGACTTAAAATATTTTTAGGATGTACACAGATGCTATTGGTGGTAAAAATCTTGTATCAAGTTTTCTAGGCTGGTGGAAAATAGAAGGGCGGATGTATTGGGTGAATTCGTTTGTCACTGTTACTAAAAGATTACGAGTTGTTTTAAGCAAAGACCAGGCATACAGACCCAGAGAAAGCAAGAGAACAAGGTATGGACAGGAAGGATGACACATGAAATCAATTTAAGTGATCAAAAGGGGGGGGGATTGAATCATTAGATCTTTACCACTGTATTCCAAAAACATCCTTATTGAAATGTAGACTGGATTATGCCTCTAGCTATAATGTTAATCTTTTTCAACTTTCAACAGAGTTGTTTTATAACTTCAATAAGTAGTTTGATAAGTATCTAACCTAGGTGGTGGAATGTATGAATTCAAGCAAAATTATTACCTCAGATGAGAATACTGATCGCTTGCTTGAATTCATGACCTCCATATACCCACTGAAATGCTGTTATCTTCTCTTCTTCCGCCATTTCCTATTCTGTCTACTCCACAGGTTACTTTCTGTTAGTAATTTTCCCTGTGCAATTCCCGGAGCAGGCTCTTTCATGTGACCCAGGCAGCACTTTCACAGGGGCAGCAATTTGTTGCCCAAAGGCATCAAGGTTATGTAACATCAGTGTGTACGAGCTGTATTAAGCTCCTTACTTACTCTCCATAGTAAGTGAGCTGCATGTGATTCTGTGTGTATGTGTATGCTGGTGTGTCTGGGTATGTGAGTGTGTGTCTGGGTATGTTAGTGTGTGTATGTGCATGTGTATGTGTTTGTGGGTATGTTAGTGTGGGTATCAGTGTATTTGTTTATGCCTGTGTGTATGACACTTCATGATAAGATTAACTTTACTTTTATTAATTATGATATAGCATAATAGTAGGCGTGGTTTGGAGGGCATGGTTTTGGTGTGGGGGGTAGCATTTAATCCTTGGGCCAAGGCAGCACAATGTCTTCGGCTGAAAGTGTCTCCTGCATAGCTTCTGTCTCTAATTTTTCTAATTTAATACCCATATAATGTTCAGTTTTTCATCACCCATGAAGCCACTTTAGTGCCAGGTCTTCTTTGTACCTTGGGCTATCATCACTATATTTATTAATATATACCACAAGTACCTGGGGAAGTGGACACAACCTGAGGGAAGATCACACTCCAGAGAGACAGTCAAAGTGTTTAGCTAGTAAAAGGAACTACTCTGCCATGCTAAACAGATCTGTATTTTTATTAATCCCCCAAAAAATTAAAAACACACAAAATCACAATTATCGGAACAAAGACTCTAGTGCCATCTTAATATATCACATGACTATGGACTACACTAAAATATTTCCTAAGAGGACATCAATTGTGAAAAGAAAACAAAAAAACATATATATAGGTGTCAATTGACCATTAACCTTAGAACATCTAATTATTTTAGTGTGTGGCAGAGGTGTCTATAGAAGGTATAAAATAAAGTTGGCACATAACTCACGGTGGGTTATTACACTGCCTGCTACGGGACCGCACACCTCCTCCACAAGTCCGGGAACAAGTCCCAAATCTGGACCAGGAGCTCCAACCTCCATCCTGGCTGTAGGATTGCTCTGGAGTCTTCCAAATACAGTGGCCTTTAAAACACCACTACAAAATAACACAGAGAGAAAAAGCAATGCTAGTGAAAATATCTTGAAAGATTTGTATATATGCACTTACAGTAGTGGTGATCATCTGATTATTTGATCAAAAGTAGACAACCAGGGATCAGAAATCACACTTTTTAGTAGATAAAAAATTCTAGAAGACAACATTGACAAAGTGATACATAAACTGAGTCAAGTCATGTTTTATATAAACAATACCATTACATTAAAATGCTAACTGGTTTATCACGGATTACTTGATTATTAAAATGTTCTTTGGCTGGGTTGATTAATTAATGCATTAAATAATTATTTTATACAGTTTGTACAAGTGGTGTATCTATTTGTTGCCCACAACTCAACCAGAATAGATGTTTAAATTGGACCTGACATTGTTTCAAAGTTTGTAATCAAATAATAATCTGACTGCAAATATGAAATAATTTACCTTTCCTGGAGAGCATTCAGTCCCGTCGAGGGGGGGGCCCTTCTTAGTTTTGCAGAAATAAGGATTATCTGGATGGCTGCACCACAGCTGTTTACAGGGGTCAAATGTTCTAAACTGTGGAAGGGAAAACACCTGGAATAGTTCTGTTTGCATACACAAAATTCATATGATGATCCTCTATATGCGAACTAATGTATTATTAAAAAATATATATGGATATCACCAGGGCCGGCCCGACAATGGAGCCGAGTGGGGCAACTGCCGCCCCAAGCTCTTTTTTTATTTTTAAAGCGGAAGAGAGAGGGACGCCGAGTGGTTTTCGCTTACCAAGTTGTCAGTACCTGCTCGGCGCCCCTCTCTCCTCTGCGGCGAGTCTCCCTGTCCGATTTCGGTGCTAGCTTGTAATGCTGAGCACAGTAAGGGTAGATAATGGGGGGGGCGGACAGGGAGGGAGAGGAAGGGTAGATAATGAGGGGGCGGCATTTTAAACTTCGCCCCAGGCGAATATATGTCATGTATTTAGTAAATTAGTAAATTAAGTAAACTGTTGCAATACACACCTGTGAACATTTCACACACGTATTTATGTATATATATATATATATATATATACATATAGTATTATTGTAATATACACACATTGTATAGCTTCAACTGTGAGCTAAAAATGATTTGCAATATGTCTTGTATGATGTGCCCATCATTGAAATGACATGGGCAAAAATATTTCCCCCCTTTCACTCTCCCTCTTCTCTTCCTTCTATCTCCACAGATCTCTTTAGCTCTCTTTGGTTTTTTTACCATTTCTTCTGTCCTCTCTCTCTCTCTCTTACTCCTTCTCTCCCATCATATTCTTCTTCTTCCCTCAGCTCTTACCTACCCTTGTTTCACATAACCTCTCCCTTCATCACTTTACTTGCCCTTTCCTCACCTGACTCCCCTACCTGCATCTTTCCTGATCGACCGTATTGGCTAGAATATAGGCCGCACCTGATTAAAGGCCGCACCCTTAAAGTTTGGTGCTATTTTAAAGAAAAAACAATTTTTTAAGAAAAAAATACACAGTGGAATGGTAAAACAGAATTTTACCTAATAAACAGGAATATGTTTATTTAACATTTTTGGTATCTATTATGCAGTTAGTCATGTTATCTACTTATAAATATTCCCCTCTGATATGCTACTCTGCTTTATGCCCCCTAGTAATACCACTCGCCCCCCTAGAAAAAACACTCTGCCCCCCAGATATGCCACTCCCCCCAGACTGATCAATGCGCCTTCAGACTCCCTGTTTAGTGGGGCCAGCCGGTGGACGTCTGCACGGGCGTGACATAACCTTCCGGTGCTCCACCATAGAAGCACTGGCAGAAGAGGTTATCTGTGCGATACGCCAGAGTGAACGTCTGCATGTAGACAACCTCCACTGCCAGCACTTCCGCCGGGGCTTCTATGGTGGAGCACCGGAAGGTTATGTCACGCCGGTGCTCCATCATAGAAGCCCTTGCGGAAGTGCCGTCATACACACATCGCGCAGACATACGAAGGCTGCCGGAGAGGAGGGTCCAAGTCCCCTGCAGTGCTAAATTAAATGAAAAAGAAAAAAACAAACGCCGGGCGCCTGGAAGTGCATATAATTGCACATCCCTGCTCTAAACCCTGATTAAAGGTCGCCCCCCCACATAGATTTAACTATGCATTATGCAATAGAAATTTATAATTTATAGCTAGGTTGGGGAGGTGGGAGTTTTTGCCTCACTTAAACTCACAGTTTAGTGAGGTTTTATATATAATCAAATAAGGTCACATCCATAATCCAATGGATATTTACTTACGGCAGTGCACATCTTGTAGCCCACTCCAAAATCAAATCTGCATTGCTCATCCATGGAGTAGTTGATTCCTGGAAGCTCAGGGAGTTTGGGCCAATTGTGCTCAAATGGATCATCAAGAAGACAATCATAAGAACTATATCAACACAGAAGAGAGGATGCTGCAATACTGACACATAACAGGAGGAAAAATCATATAACATTGCAACATTATTATTATCAATTAATTATTATTATTATTATTATTATTTTCAATTAATAAGTACTTGCAGTTATTTGGTAATGTTGCAATTACCTCTACAGGATACATAGTCAAAAGATGCCATAAACATTTGATCATTAATATTAAACTTATGATATCACCAAGTAATAGGGCGTGGAGCAGTACAGCTTACAAATAATGCAAACTTCAAGTTAACTGAATAAAATAAACGTTACATCCATATTTGTATATATACATGTATTGATTTGACATTACCTAAATCCTTAACATATGGATGGTGAGCATAAAGGCAGAGGTTCTTAAGTCTCCATTATCCAGGGACAAAAGGATTCCAGCAAGTGATTGTGGTGAAAAACATGACCATATTACAGAAAAGCTATGTCTAGACATTCATTGTGGTTTATGACTCAACTAGAATTCACAGGTTGTAAAGGTTTACAGGAAATGCATACAATTAATAAAGTGAAACATTTGCACATTAACAGCCCAATCTACTCCCTAAAATGGACCAGTGAGCATCTGCTGCAGAAGGAGCTTGGACAACCCCATATAATGTATAGTTAAATCAATGAGATTTCCTTACACATTAAATTATGTATTATACAGGACCAGTGATATATATTAGACATGACTATTTATAATAAACACAGAATTGAGCTGAAACCATATCTCTCCTGACAACCCTCCTTTTAGTGAATAAGCCCCATTTGTAGGTGATATAATTTAATTGTTTCTTGGATCTAGCTCTAGACTTCTGTAGTTTTCTGGTCTGGTCATAGGGGAACTGGGCTATAACTTACAGAAATGCACATGGGTGGATTTTTACTTCTCAACCCCTTGATTTGTGCCCACAGCAGAATTGTTCATGTAGGGCCATTTGGCTGGAAAGGAGTTGGCCCGTTGGGCATGAAAGACCAACGAAAGCAGAGAGATTTAATACATATGAAGCAATAGAATGTAAAGAGCAATAGTATTAAATTAGCAGAAATAAGGTTTATGTATGTGTGCCCAATCCGAGAGTTTTAGTTCTGGTGGATGATAGAGGGGAAGGGAAAGATACTATATCTCCATTTTCGAAGATGCACAGGATTTCTAACAGATGTCTGGAAAATTGGCAGACTCACAGAAGAACAGGGAGCCCAGTAAGTTGTGTTGCTCAATATCATGTAACTTCATCAGTGTGTTAACACGGACAAATCAAATTAAATACAACAACTCCTGTTAACATCAACCACATACTGTATGTATCTGTTAAGTTCCTGTTTACTGCATCTTGACCAATGATAGCGGTGGAATGCAGCTTGGACCAGTGGTGCCATAATGCTCCCCATGCTGGTTTCATCAGCACAGCGATTACCCTGCCCATCATGTTCCATACCTAACCTGGGACAAAAATACATACATGATCTGTAGTTAATGCACTGCTTACTAGAGGTAGTTGATTATTCAGTGATTAGGCATATTAACTTAACAAGCATTAGTGGCGAAACACACAGAAACTGACTTTTCCACCACGTTTTCACTAATTAAGAGATTACTAAAACAGGAACAAAGTAAAACTTGAGATTCATAGAACAATATAGTTGCATATATTATAATGCTTCTCCTCCACAGCATTTTTTTTTGGTTATATATAGCATTGTGCATTTGAAAAATAATACAGTTGTTTTAAAAAATCTGATATATACTATATGTATATAAAAGGATAAGTATATTTTAAATTTTGTGGGAATCATATGAACTTGCATTATATTAACTTGTTGAATTTCATGTATGCCTATCCAGATAACATAGTTTTGTACTATTTATGTGATGCTGAAAATGTCAAATAGTTTGCAGGAAGTGATAACAATAACATATGTACAATATGTAAAATATGTTTGTGAAATAGAAATGAAATGCGGTTTAATTCTATCTGTACATGGAATCTTTGGTCTTGAGTCAACTTGGCTAAAAATGCACTCAACTTTTAAGCCTTTAGTGTGGTTTTGAGTGAGCTAATGTCCAAGGTATCATGTACTCATACTTATGATGTATTTGATGTATTTTCTAAAGAACTTGCGTTAAACCATAGTTCAAAAAAAATTCTCCCTGAAAATGTATCTAACTGCAAACTCCAGGTGTTCACAACAAATACAAATTCATGTTGTTATCGCTTTGATCTTAAGATGTTCAGATACAACTGATAACCTTTCAAGTGTTCTGCAAGGAGATGACTATAAAATGACAAAATCCTTTGTTTTCTAAGCTATTTGCAAGCGTGCTTTGAAAAGCATTCACTTGAAACAATTTCATCCACTATGTGCTTTATGATTAGTAGATATTTTTTCTACACTTTAACATATATATTTTAATATGTTTGCACTAAAAGCTATGTACCTTCAGGAAGCAGACATTTTTTTTCTTTTATAAACATAATTAGCTGTAAAAATGAATACAGTAATATGAATTTTTCCAAAGTACTACAGTCATGTAAAAAAAAAGTACACCTTCTGTAAATTCTATAGTTTCACATATCAGGACACCCTAACAATCATCTGTTCCATAGCACGTCTAATAATTAAGTAAATAAAACCTCAGATGAACAACAATATATGACATATTACACAGCATCATGATTTATTCAACAAAAATAAAGCCAAAATGGAGAATCAATGTGTAAAAGAAAACTTAGTGCACTTTTACTGCTTCCATAGGAATTAAGAGGCTAAGTAGCAGACAGGTGTCGCTAATCAAATGCCCTTGATTAATTGATCATCAGCACGTATGGCTACCTCTATAAAAGCCAAAGTTTTAGCAATTTTCTGGTCTGGAGCAGTCAGATGTGTGTTAACACAATGCCAAGGAGGAAAGACATTTATGAACTTAGAGAAGCAATTGTTGCTGCACAATCAATCTGGGAAGGGTTATAAGGCCATTTTTAATCAATTTAAAGTCCATAATTTTACATAGAGAAAGATTATTTAGAAGTGGAAAACATTCACAAACCAATCTTCTGAGGAGTGGATGTACCAGCAAATTCATCTGACGGTCAGAACATGGAATGCTCAGAGAAATTGCAAAATTATAAAGAGTAACATCTCAGACTCGACAGGCCTCAGCATGTTAAATGTTAAGGTTTATGACAGCGCAATTAGAAAAAGACTGAACAACTATGCTTGGTTTGGAACATGGCTTAGGTTCACAAAGTTGCATCTGTCAACCATGGTGTTGGAGGGCTGATGATTTGGGCTTGTTTTGCAACGACAGGACATTCAACTGAAGGACCTTCCAGCCATTTAGTTGACCATGAACTCTTCTGTATACTAAATCTTGGCTGAAATTGGTTCATGCAACAGGACAATGGTCCCAAGCACACCAGCAAATCTACAACAGAATGGCTGAAAAAGAAAAGAATTCAAGGTGTTGCAAAATCAACCTGATTGACGTGCTGTGGTGGGACCTTAAGAGAGCTGTGCATAAGCAAATGCCTGCAAACCTCAATGAATTGACTTCAAGTTATCACTGCTAAAGGTGGTCGTATAAGCCATTAAATCATAAGGTGTACTTCGTTTTTCACACATAGCTTTTCCACTTTGGCTTTATTTTTGTTGAATAAATCAACATATGTCATGTGTTGTTGTTCATCTGTGGTTGTATTTAACTGATGTATATGCCTTGTAAGGATAGATGGTTGTTATTATGCCCTGATATGTTGAACCATAGCATTCAGACAGGATGTAGTTTCTTTTTCACACAACTGTACATAATAATTTACATAATGCCACTCCTTTTCACTTATTAAATAATGCTGGCCTACCATTGGCTACAGAGTTTCTTAAGCCATCTTTTTATTTCATTTTTTTAGAGATCTTGCAAAATAAGTTCACTTATAAGTAGGTTAAGTTGATTAAGTAACAGTTATATATCAGTAACTTAGCACTGCTGTATAGTATTAACTCTTTTACAAGTTATTAACATGGATTCAATTGGTAATTACAAGCTTCCTTTAAAAAACGGATACCATATAGGGTAAATTTTTTTCTTGTCAGATTGTGGGGTCTTCAAGTATTGTTGGTGCACCAGTGGGCTCACTGAAACTGAAACTCATTCTTAATGTCTTTGCTGTCTTATTGCTGGCTTATTTTGTTGGAGCATTGGCACCCTATGGTGATTTGCTCCATAATATATAACTGCACATATTTTGAATACCAGATTCATACATGCTCAATGGGAGAAAATCAATTACAATCAAACAGGACACACTCTTGAATATTACAGCAATGAGTTTGACTTACACGTGACCTGTTTCATGGGCGACCACAAATGCGGAGGAGAACCCATCTTCATGGTTCAGAGTACAGCTACGTAGTGGATGACACATACCCGTTACAGGAGCATAACCTATTGGGCATGAAACAGGTAAAGATGTCAGTACTATAGCTCTATACATTTTCAATTTCAAAAAGGGACATTGTAGGGGTGGTGAAAGGCATGGTTAGAGGTCGAGATTTACCAAGACTGTTTATGTGACTTTTTTGACCTATTGATATGAATTGGGATGAAAGTGGGATAAAGGCGTATTTGGAATTTATGCCATACAAGAGAACAAAGCGTGCTGTCTTCCTTGCAAGAAAGTTGACCTACAACAATCTTGATAAATTATGCTGGACTGTGAATACAAGGATGTTCCACATGACAATTTATTTCACCTTCCAAAAAAATTGTAAAATCGCCATGATAAACTTTGTAACAGAAAAAGCAGTTCATAAGTTATGAAACAGACAGAAATCTTTATTAAAAGTTGCATATGTGTTTAGGTATGCTGAAATACAGAAAATAAATAATATTTTTTTCTAATGCCATAGTGATGGTGATATGTTTGTCAATCTATCATCATTCTTACATACTGTGTGAGATATGCTACACAGGGAAAGATTGTACAGAAAACATTTTGATGGACGATGGGCCAGTTTTCTGAATGTTACAATTTACAGTCCAAGACATGTTAGAAAAGCCACAAAACAACCTACTACTGGATACTCTGTATGGATAAGTGGTATAGATTCATGATATGACCACTTTGCCATTTAGGTTTTTGAGTGGTTTTGCGCTCATGCACAGTTATTATATTTCATTCAGCATATGCTTAGGTTATGAATCTACAACATTTCCTCTAATTGCATTGGTGCCAACTAGGGATTTTAACCACACAGCCTCTATATTCTTCAGCATTCCCTTCTGTTGGCAACCAGTAATACTATATAATTATATTAGTGGATAGAACAAAAACTGGGCAAAATGATTGTAAGTAGAGGATACATTTTAGTCTCATCCATAAATAAAATGACAAACCATATAATCTGATGGCAGATAAGAATTATCCAGTAAATCAACTTTGCCAATTTATTCTTTCTGTAAAACCACCAACCTTATTTGTTCTTTAGTGTTTATAATAAACGAAAAGCATTTCAAACTTACAGCAAGAGGAGCTAATTCACAAACTCTCTGTATGAGTGCTGCATGTCCTCAGTCCATTGTGACCTTTGAGAATATTTTCTAGAAAAGTTTAAAGAAACTCTAGCCTGTGAATCCAACCTTTTATTGCAACTGTTATTTATAATTTATATGTCACCATCAAACAAAACATATGAAGGGCCCTGGTCATTAGGCCTTACAATCTAAAGAGATATTTTTTCTCCAACAGATGTATCTTCTCTTCATAGATAAATGACCAAGCAGATATCAATCTCATATTCTCAAATTTGTCTCTGAGACAGCAAACTGCCTTACAAGTGGTGTACTTTACAATGAACATATCTATGGACTTACATATTAGCGGTCTGAATAAAAACTATTGTGATGTTTTATTGAGAACATGATGCTTTCATTTTATTAGTGGTATCTTCAATTCATAGCATTGCCTTTGTTTTGATAACAACCACTTAATTACTTCTTTAACAGTTTTTGGACCAAAAGCAGGGCACACAGCTTAGATAGGAATCAAAACCAAATAATGCAAAGGCATTATATATATTGGGCCTTAATTGCTTGAACGATGGGCAGGCGTATCAAGAGCAAGCAGAAATAACATGGCCAATGAGAGACAGAAGGAAACAGCAACCCAAGATCCACCTGGTGGAGTAGTGAACATGTGATTCATCTGGAATCTACAAGGCTGCTGGTTCAAAGTGAGCTCAGTGAATTCAAGGGTGGTACTGTGATAGGATATGTCAGTTAATA
>VKOC01007898.1:0-22315 GCA_009364415.1 Spea multiplicata | reverse complement strand
CTGTGCGGTCGCACAGGTCGCACACCCCAAAGGCCGGCCCTGCTCCAGCATCTCTCAGCATTGGCACAAGCGAGGTCTATGCCTGGACTCACTTCTTCACTTGTGGTGGGTCCCACGAGATCTCTGGAGGGTGAAAACACATACAGAAAAAGTTTAGATCTGAGATGCTCCCGAGTGGGAGATGTTTCCTCTGTAATTACACAAGTAGAACTTGAGATGTCCGTGAGTGGGGATGCACGGCAGGGCAATCTACTTAGCAGCTGTCTGTCCTCAGTGAGTTGAACTCAAACCTTTTTTATCTTTGGACTTGACTCAGTGTCAAGTATCATATGTGTTAAAAGTGCATTGTACACCACCGTATGAATTCTTTTAGAAGACTGCAAAAAATGTTGTGTTTCCATATTAAAGCATCTATTTTAAAAGAGTTATACTTCTGTAATTGTCTCAGATAGTTTGCATGGCTAACATTTTGCCTGATCTGTGAATTTTGAAAAGGCTATTACAGTTTTACACCAAACCCCACAACATTTGACTGATGCATTTGAAGAGACAAATGGCCGCTTACCGACTAGGCAATGCGAGAAGCCAAAATGTCTGGTGTAATTGGGCCTGAGATGTATCTTACACCCTTATGGGGTGGGTTGGTTTAATCTACTCAATGGTGATTTCTCTCCTGTAATTGGTGGAGGAAAAAATATAAAAATAATAATAAAAAAAGGAATAAAAATATATATATTCAGCAATGGTGAATATACCATCTATACTATAAGAACAGTCATCATAAATTCTTATCTAGCTGCCTGATTATTCCTCCCCATTAAGTTATCCCTCTTTTACGATGCTGATTGTCATTGATTGTCTCAGACAGCCCTGGTCGTGCTTCATCTTTTCATGTGGCTAATTTTTACACTAAATATTTCCTACACATTTATACTGATTGCCAAAAAAGCACCATTTACAGGTAGCCTTAGATAATTACTCTGGTTCTGCTAAAATCCTTGACCGACGGTTCCAGGTATCAGTTTCCAGTTGACTGCATCGACCACAAGATACAAATAAGTTATTCATTTTATTATAATGGAGGGGTGATTATTTCTTATGGTTAATCTTTATTTATCTATGTATTTATTTTTTGAATTAACCATGAAAACTGAAATACATTTTATCTTAATTCATATTGAGGTTATATTTCACCAACGCATGTTAAAGATAATGCGAGAAATCAAGACGGACAAATGAGCATTTACTGCCTCTAGAAGGAAAAACAATACAACATGGTAACCGAATATTGCCATGACCTTGAAATCAATAACAATGTATCATATTGAAAAATATTATTATACTAAAGCTTCTCAATGTTAACAATTCATATAATTTAAATTAAATTAGCAACATACCATGACACTTTTTTACAAGCATTTGCATAATATAATAGCTTCACAAGTTTAAGACATTTAATATCTAATGCCTGCAAATATTTGGGGATATCTTCCTTCAATTATTGCACACACAAAAAAGATAATTATTGCACAATTCATTTGCAACTATCCTGAGCGTATTACCTAAACTTAGTCCTGTCTTTTCCGTTTTTGGAGTTCCTTGTAAATGTATCTTAAGGAAGAACTTACAAGGATGTTTTCATTATTTGGAAAATCAGGAAATTCCTAATTTCTCTGAAATTCAGTCTTCTGACATTACTCAAAAATTTGACCTTGTGTTCAAAATGCTTCCCATATAAATATTGGCGTTCCAGGCCTCTTGTAGTCTTAACTCATAAAAACATATTTTGATTTGTCAAGAGAGAAGATCCAAGCTTACAATGTAGAAATGCAATCATTTCTATAATTACATGTAGTGGAGGTCAGGAGATTTGCTTGGTAGTCTTTTTTTTTTTTTTTTTTTACTTTCCTACCTTATATACACAGAGACAAATATTTACTCTTTTCTCAGCTGGTAAAATATATTTTTTAACCAGAATGCCCTTAATTTTAATGTTAATTAAAAAAAATTAAAATTACATTTTGTGAAGCATTGCTTCCCTGGGTCTCCGGGTTACTTTCCTCTTTCTCCCGGCAGCTGGAGGAGTGGCCATTCCTACTCCCCACCCACTTTCCTCCTACCCAAGACTATCCAGCCCCCTATGTGTGCCTAACCCCACCCAATGTCGGGCTAGACCCACCTACATAACCAGCTAGCCCCTGCCCCTGAAGAGTGTTACAATCTTACACCTTAAGATTGTTGGCAATCATTTTTCCTGGTGTTTTGACTTTTGCATTTTGTTTGTTGCGTCTCTATTCATTCTTTTGTTCCTCATCACAGTTTATCCAAAGGCATTCACATAAAATGCCATTAGATTTCAAATATATTGGTTTTGTCTTCAACTACATTTCCTTCATTGTAAGCCTCGAGGATCAATGTATTAGATCACACTAAATTTATCTTATTTGGAGATTTATCTTTTTTTCGATTTGACGGTTTCTATGGTTCAATTAATTTCACTTTGTGCAATTTCCTTTCGTTTTATGGCATCCTTATTGTTTCAGCAATATCATGAATTTGAGCTGACAAACACTTCCCATAGAGATGTTACTTGGCGCTCTTAATCTTTGAGGTTTTTGTAGCCAGATTTAGTTCAATATGAAGGACCAACTACAGTGAGTTCATTGTGATAATAAATATATATATATATATATTCTGTATTCCATACTGTGTTTTAAAAGACTTAACAAGACCTATTTGGATTATGAAGGGTCAACCTGGTGTACTTCTAGTGCGAAACACATTTTACTGAGAGGGGTAGATAAGTGGAACAGCCTCCCGGCAGAGGTGATAATAGGTTAAAGCAGTAGGGGATTTTAAAGGTGCATAGAATAGGCATATGGCTCCTGAATCTAAGACGAGACTGGGGAATGATTAATGAAAAACAGAAAGGCTAGATGGGCCGAATGGTTCTTATCTGGCAATTTGTACATATCCGGTATATATGATATTCCTTTTATTTAATAGCATTTTCTATATCAATATTTCCGACAAGACAATAAACCAAATCTACTTTTGCATTTGTCGAAGTAAAACTCTGAGACCCTTTAGAGATTCTCGATTCACGGTGAAATCACAGCCCTTTGATGTACTGCTTATCTCGGAATAACACTGAATTCTAAGCGTCTGTGCGAAGTCGCCGAGACTTTCAAAATGTGCTTAGGAAGAAAAGCAGTCTCCTGCGCATGTGGTCTATGAATCACATATTTCACAGCCAGCCGAGAGATGACAGTGGGAAAATATCGCAATATGTCAAAGGTGCCATATATATATATATATACATTTAATGTGTTCATGTGTGATGTGCTCCAGATACTGAAGGTTATTGTTTCCAATCTAAAAAAAAAATCAGTTTGTGAATTTAGTGACCGCGGCATATAAATGCTGAGACTCGCTCCCTGTCATACCTATGGAAAAAAATAGGAATAATTACAGGAGACCATATTTATTTCCATATGAAAGGGGAAGTCTCAAGGACAGAATATAGCTTTATCCTTGAGCATAAACCCCAAGCTGTATACTGTAATAACCCCTAGTGCTGTACACAGTAATATAACCCCCAGCGCTGTATACAGTAATAGCCCCCCAGCGCTGTATACAGTATCTTTATTCGGCATTGATAAACACCTGGTTTTATCTTATTTTTTTCCGATAGACTATCTGCAGATCTGGAGCCACCGTTGCTGTCAATCATATGGTATTTTGGGTGACTTTCCCGGCTCAAACACCACACTGAGCTGATGCTTTATGGCAATACTAATGAAGTCCGTTCCTCCATTGACTTTTATTACTCAGTCTGTGTAGGGGGGTTAAGGCTGAGCCATTCTATTGTTTACAAGAGACAATGTACCCCCTGGATCCAGGTCAGAATACACCAATGGTACTGCAATGTAAAGCCGTAATTATCCTTTATCCACTGCTTGGTCCGAGTGTCCCCTTTAGTTAGAATCAACAGTAGAATGCAGTTAAATGCATGGAAAATGAGCAGAAACTGTGAAAACATCATAAAAGAGAAAATAAGAGTACTGCTCAGCTTGTGTGTACATTTTTCAGTCTCTTTGTGGTGAAATTCAAAGGATGGGTCATCAGTTCCTGGTTGTCATTATTACTGTTATTAATACTATTCTTTATCAGAAACGTAATTTGGCTTTTGGGGAGGTGGGTGAGCGAAAAACAGAGTACAAGTAATGGCTTCACTTGGAGAGAATTGGTGAAAAGATGTTCTTTCGATGATGCAACAATGTATTGAAACTATTTGACATCGTACATTAACCATAGCAGGTGTTGAAATAAACATTTTTATCTGAGGTCGGCTACTTTCACATAATCATGTTTTAAATGGTACTATTTATCATCTCTTTTTGGTAGATTTTAACTCATTTTCTGCTGGAAACTGGAACATTGTGTCATTAAATCATATTTGCTAGGCTTAACAAATTTAGAATTTTGTTGTGTATGTAGTACATCAGACAAAGTAACACAAATTGCTAAAACGTCTAGAAGATTTTGATGCAAAATCCCCGATGTCACATTAGAGGTGGTGTGGAATAACGTGACATGGAACCGGCCAACCACTAAACGCAAAGACGTGACCATGAAGGACTCTTCCCAGGAACTCCCACAGAAGGTGCCGTAGAAGTGGCCTGTGTTGTGTTAAGGACGCTTTGTGCTTTGCCAGGAGCTGCCTGATCCTGGGTTTGGTCGCTGTCCAAGGTTGATCAGAGACTCCTCCATCATTGACAGTCTCAAGGAGGAGGATTAAACCCTAGGGGCAATACAAATAGGACAGCTATAGAAAGTAAGAGTTCCCCTTTAAGATCAAAGTACTCTAAGATGCCACGTAGCTCCACAGTTTAATTCAGTGGAGAGTAATTCATGTCTTAAATTGCAAGACAGAATATACGTGCTTTTTAAAAGGTTCATGACAGCAAGAACTAGCTGATGAGCTTATATCTTTACAACATACTGTGACACTCATAAAAGAGGATAACAGATAAAATCAGCTATAATCCTTTTCTAAAATCAAACCCTCCTTTACCGGTCTGGACGTCTATCTTTTTTACTGAATAGTCAGGCAGGGATACATTCAGTTTCTGTCACTGGGTCTTTGGATTTTATGTGGGATAGTTGATAGGACTTTAGTAGTTAAATCTGATAGTATTTCTATCAATTACTCAACCTCGTCATACTTCTCTCTATAGATTCCCAAAAGAACCTACTAGAAACTCAACCTCTGGGGCTGATCCAAAGGACTGATAGCCCAAGCCAATTCTGAGCTTATTCATTAAACCAGGAGGTTGTAGATACGTTTAAGTGCGATGGAACACATAGGTTTTCAAAAATGTGGGTTTTCTTTTAAAAAAAAACAAACAGTTTTAGTTTTGCATAATATCTTAGGACAATCTGCTAGACAAACACCTCCTTATCATACTGCATGTGTAAAACAATAGAATGACTCAGTCCTAATCACAAAGCTGGATACTCTGACCAATGATGGTCTATGGAGGAACAGACTTCATTAGCATTGCCATAAAGCATCAGCTCACTGTAGTGTTTGAGAAGGGAAGGTCATCAAAATATAACATGCTTGACAACAATGGCGGCCTCCAGCTCTGCAGATAAAGGGAGTTTACCGGAACAAAATGAGATGAAAGTGGCTATTTTTTTTAACCCACTTTACGGTATAAATCACTGGATTTTATGCTCAAGATTTTTTTCCATGGGACTGCCACTTTAATTTCATGCATGTTACATTGTTAATCCTAGCGCTGGACGCCACCTAGTTAACCAATCGCTTGCCTTTTTCAAAGTCACTAATGTGAAAATAATATCCCATTATCATGTAAGCGTCACAAACCAATAAAGATATTCCGGGGGGGGGGCATAACAGCTTTTTAGCTTCTTTCTGTTTGTGTGTAAATTTTAATTTAAAGTTATGTTCCCCTTAATCCATAAATAATTGAGCCACCGGCCTATTAGATTTTATGCGACAATCCTGCAGTTTTTTTTGGCAGGAAAGGAGAGCTGATTCAGCGTACGATGCAAGCGCTTCCTTCTCTAACGCCAGAACATCATCTTTCCTCTTTTTTTTTTTTGTATAAAGAGTTATTAAAAGTTGCTCTTTAAATTCTGGTTTATTTCTGCGATATTTTTTTTCATTGTAGCTTGTTTTCTTTATGGCTGATTTATGATGGGGAAAAAAATGTCCCAAAGAAGCAGGCCTTCACGCACCAGTCTTTCATTTATAATTGGATCTGTCCTGGTTTGTTTAGTTTCTCTCGATATATAAATCACAAGGGTCTTTTAAATATGTTTTTTAAAACTCCATGTTGCTAGGGAAAGAGACAATTCGGTCTCTGATATTAATTGTGAATTTTGGAAAAAAAATGTAATTATTAATTATTATATAGTATCTGTAATATCACGCGCTACCAGTGGCGACTTCTATTTTGGAATGTACAGCAGAATTAATTTATATATATATATATATATATAATATATATATATATATATATATAGTTAAATATCAAATATGTGGAACTTTTATATTATTTAATTATGCTTTCCAGTTTTATGTCATCATCGATATGACAGAATTTGATAGCGGATATAAACCATTCGCCCACGTCTAGTCTGCCCATTTTCCTTGTATCAAGACTTAAACCTTAATCAGTCGTTGGTCTCGTCTTAGATTCAGGATCTGTATTGTCTATCCCATGCATGTTTAATACCCTCACTGTATTACCCTCTACCACTTCTGCTGGGAGGCTGTACTACTTAACTACCACATTCTCAGTAATGTAAGAAAAAAATATATAAATATATCACAAATTGCAATGCTGTTAATACATATGACATATTGATAGCCTCCTACAAAGATATATTATGAACATAGGAGAGATATTCCCACATAAAATGCAGTAAAACTAAATCGATATTCATGGAAGCACAATATGTTTTAAACTTCTGGTACTCATTAGTTACATAGAACAGCAAAACTGTTGATATATTAAATTACAATTAGTATATTTTTGACATTTTTTTAAAAAAAGGGTGTTTCCCTTTGTATAGATTATTAATCTGGGATTCTATTCCACATAATCTCCTACATTTATTACTTTTAGAATGACACGCAAGCAGGCACTGATAGGTTGTTGCCATAGAAACTGGAAAACCATCTTAAAGACAGCATGACCAATGAAAGTCTATGGAGGAACAGACTTCATTAGCATTGCCATAAAGCATCAGCTCGCTGTATTGCTTGAGAAGGGAAGGTCACCAAAATATAACATGCTTGTCAACAATGGTGGCCTCCATGTCTGCAGATAAAGGGAGTTTATTGGAACAAAATGAGAAGAAAGTAGGTTTTTTTAAACCACATTACGGTATAAAGCACTGGCTTTTATGCTCAAGATTTTTTTCCATGGGACAGCCACTTTAATTTCATGCATCTTACATTGGCAATCCTAGCTGAACGAAACGTAGTTAACCAATAACTTAATCGTCACGTGACACACAAGCAGGCACTGATAGGTTGTTGCCATAGAAACTGGAAAACCATCTTAAAGGCAGCATTGTTTTATGAGTTGAAACCCTCAGGGGGGGTGGGGGGAAGAATAAAGTGACAGATTTGCTAAGGTTTATTTATTTACCTCCCAGAGAGAGCAATTAATCTTTTGTCTGTGAGGTTCAAGGTTTAATGTTATGTTAATGTTATGTTAAAAAACACAACAAACATTTTTTTCTGAGTTTGTACGTAGTATTTTTTTTTTTGCTTTAAAAATGTCGAGCTTCGTAATTAGAATCTAAAACGACGCTACAAGCCGTTTCCTGAGCTATTGCAGCTACAATAAGAAAAGAGGTATTATTTATCTTATGCGAGATACATATTATTTTATACTGTTACTTTATAAAGCTGATTGATTCATCAATCAGCGATACATTTGTCAGCAGTTGATTAATTAACCCCCCCCCGTGGAATAAAATATATCAAAGTGAAAGTGATATTTATCTCATGTAGGATAGGTATCACATATTTGATGAATTTGTTCCAAAATACAAGTATGATTGTCAGTTTATGAGTTCTCAGCATACAAAATAAAAACCCCAATAAAAAAGAATTGAGCTTTGAACAAGAAAATACATCACTTATTACAAAGTTTTAAAACATAAGGCAACATTTTGAAGTGAACCATGAGTCTTTATCACCAACAGAAGTGTATAAAGAAACACAAACCTCCTGTACCTCTTGGCCTTGTGGCTGGTCCTCTGCATCGGTGGACGAAGTGGACATCTTTAAAAAGGACTTGTTCACACTCTTGGTTGCATTTAATATGTCATCTCATAACATTATATATTGGCGTTATGTACAGTGAAATAGCTACAGGGCCAGACTGAGTACAGAGTACAGGGCCAGACTGAGGATAAGAAAATGGTCCTAGCACTTTAAGGCATGTGGTGGCCAAATGAGGTCCGTGTGACTACTGGCTGGATATGTGCAGCCACACATTGTGCTTTTATACGGGGTGCAGCATTTGTAATGGAAGTATTCGTAAGTTGAAGGCCCTATTGGTCACCTGCCCATAGGACATATGTTCAAAGTGTATAAGCCTGCCCCAATGAACATGTCCATGTCCACAATGTGTCCAGGGAGTACAGATCTCCATTTTCTTGGTGTCACCATGAAGGTCGTCTCCATACCCCTAGGAGCCTAGTCAACCTAAACCTAAGTTGCTTATCAAGAGAGCTAATAACCTAGAACCTAATCAGATGGTTATCTTTTAATCCATTTTCACTCTTTGTTAGGGTTTGAGTTGACAAGAAAGCTTGTGGCTTTGATGTGTGTAAATTGTGATTATTCAATATTTATTGTATATTTATTATATATATTATTTATTGTATATATATTTATATATATATTATATTTATAGTGCATACAATTGTTAGAGAGGGGAAAGAAGGAATGAAGAAAGGAAGGGAGAGAGAGAGAGAGAGAGAGAGGAAGGAAGGACAGAAAGAAGAAGGGGGTAATGTCATTAAGATGTCGTGAAATATATCTGAATGACATGCCATTAATGTCTAAAGGGTAGAGCTTGCTTTGAGCCTTTATAAACTTACTTGATGGAATACTAGGAATGTAGTTTGTTTCACAACCCTTGCCAATGGATCAAAACGCCTTTTATATTTTTTGGTAATCGTCAGTGATTTAGAGACTTGTTTAAAAAGAGCAGTGGGGAATGATTTAATTGGAAAAAGTGATAGTAAAGTTGATAGATATGTCTAAATTATGCTAAGAAGGAAAGAATTAAGAAAGACAAATGCAATGACAGATCTGAATAGCCTCTTAATGCTAAAAGTTCACTTTGCCTACCAATGAAAATATACTTAAACAACTTTAAAGCAAGGAATTTAATTTAGTCTTTCGGGAAATGTTTAAATTGGTGCTGAAAAAAAGGATAATGATATTTTATTATCGCATTTTAATATTGCCAGTCACAGCACACAACATGTTTTGTAATTATACATTTTGCTGTTACAAACTGACTTATCTGATGCCATTTAGGTGGAAGATAATTGTCTATAATAATAATAATAATAAAAATAATATGGTAATAATAATTATTATAAAAAATATATAACATATTTTCTATTATTATTTTTACTATTAGTATTACTTATTGATATTTATAAATAATTATAAATAATATTATGAATTATTAGACATTTTAACATGTGGGGATTTAGCAGCTACATATCCTGAAAAATTAGGGCAACTGTTCATGGTTGATGGCGTACAAATAGAAATAAATGTTTAAAACTGTGATTGTGCCAATTATATAAAATGGTTTTGTCAAAGGTTTCTCGGAATGTGACAATCGCTGCAAAAAGAAATTCTGAGAACTAGAAGGCAGATTGCTTGTGTAAATATTTGTTGATTTTGCACCAAAATGAATAGACATATCCTAAGCACTAGAATCACATCTTCCAAGAAATATGTCTTACGGATGGTAAATCCGTTTCTCTTATTAATCACTCGATATAAGTATTTCATATTAACATTTATTTATTAACACTGTGTATTGGAAGGATAATATCCTGGCTGAGGTTCTTCTTCTTTGTCGTTTAATTACTGATACAATTATTTTCCGGGGTGGAAAGATCTATTATAGACTGTGAAAGACACCGTTGTCTTAAATCTGATGTGATGATGTATGCTATTTACAAAGTTGTGATGTTGCTAAACCACATCTGAAGACAATTTTATAGGTGACAAATGGGTTCTGTCCTGTGCTCCAGTGAAGTCCACCAGCAGAATAGCTAGCTATTAACACAAAGGAACCCTTTGGTGTCGTGTGTGTAAAGGAAGGACCTTTGTGCTTTTAGATGGTACATTCAGAAATATTACTCGTTTCTAAAAGGTTGTATTTTTAAGGAATTTAAGGGGGACGCCAGCACCTTCCATGGATTTTAGTTTAAGAGGGTTTGCTGCAAACTCACATTTACTGCCAACTTGCATGCATTCACTGTTTAGTGAATAAACTTCTTTGGGTCTATTAAAGGCTCACAGGGTCAGGTTATTTATAGGATTATACCCAGCATTAGAGCAATAATTAGGGCTTTTTGGCCCCTGGGGCAGGGTCAGAGGCACCGACCTGTGTCGACATCATATCTGCTTCTGGAAAAGAATGGATCACAGGGGCATTGCCACCAGGCGGCACTCACCTTGCAGAACCTTGGACAGCTGCCCCTCTTGCCCCATGGCAGTTGCGAGCATCTTGTTCCATTTCCATGAACAATATATGAAAAGGCATCCCTCTGGCACTGAGAGTGTTAAACCCTTTTGTTCCAAAGATGTGTATTTTCCCTTTCGTGTAGATGCAATTATTATTATTTTTTTTAAAGAAAGATGGACAGAGCTCACTATTGCTTTGTCCTTAGGTTATTTTCAGAGTAAAAAACAAATTTCACTCATGGGGATATTTTAATGTTTCTGCTAAAAAAAAATATGCTCAGAATATGACCTTGCTCACTCTTTTCAATCTCTGAACCTCATTAATCTGATTTTTTTTTACATTGGACATTGTACAGATATAATACAAGTTCTCTCTCAAATAGCAGAAATAAATAAATACAATAAAAGGTTTTTTTTTCTCACAATATATATATATATATGTATAACATCAGATGGTTAGATGATACAAGAATAAAAACTTTTTGATACTTTTGTATGAGTCCCATTGAGTTTTTCTTTGTCTATATACAGTATATATGGATGGATATTTAGATAACGTTATGAGAAATATATTGTCCGACATCCATTAAATGATATAAAAAGTTTTTTCTCTCATATTTCTAACCATTTTAATCAATGGAAGAATTACTACTCAATTAGTTTTATCTCCGGTATTAAAACCAGCCCAGTATGGGCAGATTTTATATATAGAGATAAACTTTACAATGTCATCTTACTTTAAAATGTAAGCTTCCACATCACATAAAAAAAATACTAATGGACATTCCAGCATGAAAGATATGCTTATCTATCAATGTATTCACTGATTAACTTTAATCATAATAAAATAATATACAGGAGTTGCGATTTGTGTCTATGGCAACAACCTATCCGTGTTAGCTTTTGTGTCACATGACAATTAAACATTCTTTGAAAAATGATAAGAGTGGCAACATTTGACACATTAGAAAATGTGTTCGTGGAAATCACAATTTGGGCATTTAAATTACGTTTCTGTTAAATTCATCAAAGCGATGGGACAGCAGCTTAATACCTTTGTGTTATTTGATTAATTATTGTTCAGTCTAAATATATTTTCCAAAACCGACATCATGTCCTCGCTATTGGTCCTGGAGGAACGATTTGTTAAACCATGCTTTATAACATGCAGTGCCGTAACCTATTAAGTCCTGATACTATTTTCTATGAACAATTAATCTGTGAATCACTCTACGGGAAACACTTGAGATTTATATAAACGTGAGCGATCCAAACTCCATTTACCTGGGATATCTCATTATAGAATAGACCACCGTCCTAGATTCAGTTAAAACGCTCATAATTTGGCATTCAAACACATTTGCACAGATATAATATTTTTATACCACTGGGGTAGGCTTTCCAAATTCATCGAATTACGTGTTTACCATGTTTCCATCAAGCTCTCCATCATCAACATGTTTTCACAAAACTTTGCAAAATCAGGTAGAAAAACAATCTAATTCAAACAAATATTACTCAAAAGCATACGTTGCCAAACACGCTCTCCTTAAAAACACACATTCCCGTTCCCTAATATGAAAACATCACGCGCGAAGGTGGTGACGACTTAAAATAAACTAGAATCCTGAGATGATGTCTGGTTTTCTTTAATTCCGAAGGGTAATGGAATAAACCTATTTTAAGTCTTATTTGACATTTTTACAACACGGAACATTTCACATTCAGTTTACTTAATTGGGTTGTTAGCAGTTCATATATATAAGCACATCGACTTTGTGGTCAGTACGCGGTGATATTTTGAAACCTGTTTCTTCACAAAGTAAAAAGGAGCCCTTTGTGTAATGTTGGGACAAGCTGGAAAATAAGAAACATGGAAATTCGGCTGGTTAGCATGAGTCACATGTCTTGTTGATACATTGTAGCATCTGTCTGCACTGTCAGGCGCGTATGGTCTAACAGTTGGCCGGTTTGTCCTGCAACAATGTTAATAATGCTGATCATTACTAAAAAAATATATCAACAAATGAAGGATTTACGTTATGATGACCATATTTCAAAGGATATTTTAACAGCGTACGGAAAGCTACTTACTGTTACCCATTCTTGGTTGGGCTAGTCCAGTATTTGAAGAGTCTTTGAAAAGAGTTCAAGGATATTCCAGGCATGGACCTTCTTGCTCACCCGTCCAAGATGGAGACCAAATACCCAGATGAGGCTTAAAATGGCCAAAACCTATTTCTGAGGCTGTTGACATTCTCATCCAAGAGACATTGTCCTCTCATTTTAGTGTGTTGGGTGGGGGATTAGTCAAGAATACTGATAGAGACCACTGTCTGCGATATCATCCTGACTTATTTAATTGGGAATACTCAAGCCTCAAAACAGTATTCTTACTGGAACACTTTGTATCATGTGTGGCTTTTCTGAAACAGAAGGTTGAACCTTCCGGAAGATGCAAGAAATTATTAGTATATCTAATGTTATCTTTAAAATTAAAGGGGGGGCAGATATATGAAACAGCTTTCTATCAAAGAAGGTAGGTGGCAATGTATCTATGACTGTTAGGAATGCCTTACAAAATATCAATAGAGAAGAAAAAAAACAAGAAATATTTTTTTCACTAGTTACATTCCCATCTATTGTTTCTTTGGTTGGCATATAAATCACATTATTTTTAACAACTATAAGCAAATGAAACTAATAGGTAGTCATTGGTTTACATTTTTAAGGCCAATTCTAACCTCTTTAGAGGAAGGGCTATTTAAAAGTCTTGACGTAGTATAGTGTCACTCCGCCATAAAGGGCCACATAAAGGCTATAGAAGAAATACAAAAAAAAGCTAACACTGGAGTCCTGCAAGCCTAGCTTCATGTTATTCTAGATACCCCTGGTGGCCAAACATAGAAGTGCACTAATAAATGCTGCTTCATATTAGAGCATCGCTACTGAATTACCACTTGTTACTGCTTAGTGTAGAGACGTGATCAACATCTTGATTTGGTCCTTGTTGCTCTGCTGCTAAAATGCGTTTCCTCCATTTTTACGTACGCTTGTTAACAGGCTAATCATATAACGACAAATAAAACCTGAACAAAGGACTTTCTTCCTTTCATTAAAATTTATGGAAATAGAACAAAAGTAAACTTCTAACAAAAATCTGGAATGTCTGAAACGAAGCTGTTTCCCCAACTGCTCACTGTGTAAATGTCAACGTTAAAATGTCTCTCTGGAGATTTTAGGAGAAGTCATTGTAACCTTTGCTGGCATTCTACCTTTGCTGTGTTTTCTATATGTTATTTATTATGAGCAACATCTTATACATCCTTCTTGGAAAACTGCAAATGAAACATTTCATTATAAAGTTGGTTGTTCTCGAAATTCTACAGCTCATATGTTAATCAAACCAAAATGTGGTGCATCCGGCAATCAAAAGTTGTATAAAAGTGGCCATCTTCTAATTAAAACACTTCTTCTTAGCAGACCAATACATGCATAGATCTGAATCATGCATGTTGTATATGTTGTATTGTGGTGGAATAATAATACCATAAGGGTTCCGCAGGCAACATATAAAGTGACCCTATTATATAGACTTTCTATATATTGTTCCGTGATGTCAGCCTACAAGTTTGCTTGTGATGAGCCTCACACAGTCCTTGGGAAGCTGCCTTTCTTGTTCAAAAATGTAACCTATGTGTAGATGTTTGACTCCTTTAGGGACCAATTTTGATGAAATTACTCCCAATTCATAAATTACATACATGTAGCTTAACAGAGGACCACAGAGGTTGGTCAACCAATCTCTTCTATTAGCTAGTGCTCTGATTTTCTTTTTTTAATTTGTATATTATCAAAAATATATTATACTCAGTAAAAAAAGAAATAAAAAAGGTTAAAAAATAAGTACATTTTCATTTACTAGAATGTGCCAGCAAGTGTCATAATGACTTATTGATGTGACAGTAATCACAGCAATTCATAGTTTTCCATTAATCCGATTTACATGTTCAAAAACAGCATCTCTCTTATTTACTTTATAACCTAAAAGCATAAATTAAAATGTCCTTGATTGAACTGCAGGGCGTTAGAATACAGTGAGCTGAACAATCTTTGTCTATGGAATATCTTTATCAGGGATGGTTTCTGGTTTTAAGGGGTGCTACAGTACATGAAATATTTTTTTACACTACAAGAAAATAAGTCAATCATTAATATTATTGGCTTCAGACCCTAAATTCTCTGTTGCTCCTATAATATACATCACATAATATAGAGAGGCAAGCCTCTCTTGGCCAATACCGGTATCTTCCAAAGTTATCAAGACATTGAGGAGAACAAGCCGAGACCAAGATGGCGCAAACTATCCTACTGTAGCTTCATACCTTGCTCCTCACATAATATATGTCAGTATGGCAATCTTTGCATTTATTTTAATAACTTTTAAAGAAAGATAATATACAATGTTTCTCTGTAGTATTTTCTTTTCTAGTTAAATATGTAAAAGTACGATAAGAGGCCAAGAACTCAATAATCCTCTTGTCTTTGCATCAGGGAATAGTGGGCAGACTAGCTGAACCGAGTGGTTCTACCGTCAAACTCTATGTTTCATATTTTTCCATATGTATAGAACTCTGGTTAAAGTGCATTAGAAAATAAGCTTTGGGCATCTCTGGAAATTATGTCAAAATACTTTATTATTTAGCAGAAACATTGCTGAAAATTACAATAAAATATTTCTGCCTTAATAAAGTGCTTTTCCATCTTCTATAACCTTGGAGCAATATGGTGCATTGAGTGATGGATGTTTCATCCAGAATTTGATGGTGTATAATAGGCAAATCTGTGATGATTCACAATGTATGTTGGTGTTATAAATTCATATACAGAAGTAACTTCAGGGTTTCTTAAAACACTAAATAGAACAAACAAAATGATGTCGCTATAAAAAAGTGTATGGTTCAAGGACATTATGTTGGTTGCTGCAATCAAACATTACATAAAGAAAAACAGACTATATCCAGTAAAACCCAACTCCCTCTAGATTGTAAGCTCGTTGGTAATTTAAATTAGCCAAATTAGCCAAATACAGAGAATAGGAATAAGTGGATGCAACAGATATCTTGGATCACTTTGTTGAAGAAAATGTAGAGTAAAAGGGGTTAAAATCTGCATCTACTAAAATTCGCTAGTAAAAATCCAAGTGAGTTGCCCCCTGTGGCTAGGTTCGGCATTGCACCTATTTAAGCTCTGTAGCACTGAGAGGGGCAACTGCCAGGGTCTAAAACATATAGACAGATTCCCATCTCTAATACAGATGTAAGCAAACTAAGCATATACATAAACCAGGGAACAGGATACTTTCTTTAAGGAAAAGATACATTGTACGGTGTAACTTTTACAGCAATCCATGTCTCATTCTTCTCACACCCTCTACGGGGTCTGTTAGATGAAGTGGACAGACTTGTGAAACCCAGAGACGTTTTCTCACACTTCCTTAATATGATTTCGACAGCTTATACTTAAAAGAGCACGACATATAGGTAATGAAAAAGAAACAGATCTATAATAAAGAAAGAATAACCAGAAATTAACTTTAGATTTTAAACATTTTCTTTATCATATTCCGTGTCACTGATGTCATTCTTAAAGTTAATGTTCTATAAAATACATTTGCTGGTGTGGATTGTTTTAATGCCACTTAAAGCATATATCTTTAACGGCGAGAAATCAGCTTACTTTGAATCCAGTTTAAAAGTAAACGTACATTATATTTCAAGAGGACAAATCTGGGAGCAATAGAAATTGGGGCGGAAGGGTCAATCAGGGTAGCGTTCCCTAAAAACATTACCCTAAGAAATATGGTGCTCTAAACGACTTCTTATTCTGATGATAGCCCCACCTCTGGCCAGTAAAACCAAAAATAAGGGGTTTTATAAGCATGCTTTATTTTTTAGCAATAGTATTTCTTCTGTCCAGCGGCACTTGACTGCTTCGTAAGTGGTTCATTAAAGGGTTAACCCCGAGAATGCAAAGTTATTCCATCTTAATGAATAGTTAACACAGTGAATTCAGATTTTTCCACTTCACCATAATTTGTCTATTTATTCATTGCTCTGTTTTAGATTTACACAATAATATAGAATCCCCATCCTTCTTATTACCAATCCTTACTAATGAAACAGACAATCAAAACCGCTGCTAAATCCAATAACAGATCAATAGATTCGTAAGCCAAAATAAATTCAAAAATAAATAATTCAGTTTCTCCCAGAAAGCTTGGAATCTGTTTATATTCAAAACGACATCTTGTGCAGAAGTTGTTATTTTTGTTGTAACGCTGCAATACAAAAAAAAAAGTGTTTTTAATTTTCAATCAATTTTTTTTCCCCAGCGTAAACAAGTCGATTGAGCCTAAAATCCACATAATCCAAATGTTGGCATTTAGAGAGCAAAGAAATTGATTAGCTAATTGCTAGAAAATGTCTCTTGCCAGAATCTCTTATTAAGTATTTTTTTTTAAAAAAGGGAAACTTGAATATGGGACCCGGAATTGCATTAAAAATACTAATTATTAAGGCATACAGACTTTCAGTAAAATTATATGCAGAAAAGTAGTGTTCTATAAATATACTTTAAAATACTCTGTAGAGGCGGAATTCATATTTTCAGATGAGTCGGATTTAGATAAAACAGGGATTTCTTCCAAACGTCTGATGCCCGACTTCCTTATAGAAACAAGGAAATCATAGTAGAGGTTAAATGAGGATATTGAGAGTTTTAAGGATATGCTGTTCATTTTACATTATACTATAAACCCGTTCCGCTTTACATAGGGAGGTTAAACATGGCAGAACCACAATAATACAAAGTTGTCAATATGATGGCACTTGGAATCTGCTACAATGACGTTTTCGATCATATTCCAAATGAAATATACAGTAGCTCAAGTGTGAAACTTTGTAAAAAAAACCCATACGTTTCAAAGCGTCTCGTCTTTCTGTGTTATGTAGTTAAATTATTTTGATCTCTATAAAAGTACCCTCAAAGTGAAATCCCGATTTGCGTTGAAGATGGCGCTTTCAATCAGTGGCATATTCTGGTCAACTGTAACGCCACCAGTCAATGGGCCGGTTAAAACGGCATTAGTTTACTTCTGCTCCATGATTCCGTTAAAATTGGGGCTTCAAGTTATGATGTCATATCCCAACGCCAACTAAAAACTACAGCGGCATACAGGGAGCTGTATGCAGAAGAGAAGAAGACTCTTCTTATTCTAGGCCACTCTTACATGCCTTAAAGACACACCTTAAAGATATTACTATGAATATTACTATGTAGTTAGCTTTTGTATGTTACAGGGCTGTAACTTCCATGGGGCAAAAGGGGCAGCTGCATATATGACTTCTGCATGAGATGAGACCCCAACCTCACCCCGGGCACCAAGAACCTTAGCTATGGCTCTGTTATGCTGTTAAATGTTTTGCTACATTTATAGTGGTTTGAAAGCCCCAAAGGTATACAAATAAACTTTAGGAACTACACAACTACAAGAAACACTTACAACTTTGATAAGATCTCTGGTTTGAAATACAGGGAAGACGTTGACTGTTCACCTTCAATTAATTCGGTTAAAACCACACCATATATCTAAGAGTCAGTTTGGATTATCATATGACATCTTGTACCAATTTTCTTTTACAACATACTATGACACCGGATGATTTAGAAGAATTCAAAAAGCTTATTTATGTTACGACTTGGTATTTCCTTCCATTGCTGGTAACGGTCGCACGAAGGGAAGGACTATCAATTAATCTCCTCAATTATTCTGTGTGGTTTGGCACTTTGCTAATGGTAATCAATCATACACTTAAAGCATTTCCATGATGTCTGATGTCTTGGATCGATGAACTAGGGTATGAAACATCATGTAATATATCATGTGATATAAATATCACGGTTATTATGATTTCTCAGAATATAGAGACATAGAATTTGATAGCAGATAACCAATCGGTCCATCTAATCTGCTTGTTTTTCCTGATGTAAAGACTGAAACCTTAATCTCGTTTTAGATTCAGGAGCCATATGCCTATCCCATACATTAACCGTATTAACTGTATTAACCTCTACCACTTCTGATGAGAAGCTGATCCATTTACCTACCACCACCTCTGTAAAGTAAAAACATCCTTACATTACATCTAAACCTCCGACCCTCTATTTTTAGGCTATAGCTTCCTCCTGTACTTTGCTAATTTCCTTTAAATATTTACATTTTTCTATCATATCTCCCCAATTGCTCTACTTTCAAGCAATACATATAGTCCTTTCCTGATATTTCGTTATGAATTGTGTTCAGTAAATACAAAGAAAAAAGTTCTCGACCTTAAATGGTCTAGTCCAGTCTAGTCCACCCTTAACCCCTTAAGGACAATGAGCGGTCCCTTAACCCATTGAAAACAATGCATTTTGAGCCCGTACATTTACGGGCTTTGTCATTAAGGGATTAAGTCAAATAAAAAAGTTTCTAGATTATTTAACATACATGAAGAATTGAGAAGTCTGCATTTTCCCAAATTTCTGTTCTGGGTCAAGGCTCTACACATAGAGTTATCAGAGTTTCTAGAGTTGCCTTAACTATTTTTAAGTATCTCGTCTTCAATCGACCCGAGCACCGAGGAAATAAACAGCTAGTCGTAATATAACAACTGTATACATGTTCTATACCCAACAACATGACCTTACTTTTTATTTTCTTTTTATATTGGTTCCAAAACTTGAATGCGTAACCCTGGAGAAATCATCTCGAACAAAGCGTGAGTCAAAAAAAGTTAAACGAATTCTTAATAAGTTTGTCAGGGTCGTAGCGTACAATGCGAGGTACATCATTTCTAAATTACAGGGCTTGAACTAGAACGAAACGTTGTCGTACAAAATTCTAGAAAACAAACTTTCCATTCGAAAAAAGGTATATTATTTATTTTTCCACGGTCTGAAGAATAATCAGAATTTTTGAGAGCTTTTGACAATTTTCCAATGTTTGATAATAAAGTTGAAGGATAGTGTGAAAGCTTTATAAGAGTTATAAAAATAACACATTAACTTTTATTATAATGTTCCAAATCGGTTTAAACAAGACCAGAGTCATTTATACTCCATGAAATTATTGTCTAAAGTGAATTTTAATGATTGGGGTTTAATATTTTTAAAGGAGCGCTGGTAATTTGCAATAGTCCAAAGGACATGTTTGCACACCGGAGAGCTCAGCCATAAACACAGGGCAATAAAAACTGGGGCAAATATCTATTATAATAACAGCAAGAGGTTCTGGCAGGTGAGTATACCCGGGAATCTTGAGTGGACCTCGAGGTCTCCAACTCGCTTACAATGCCTGAAGTGGGGATATTGGGGATTTTAGGTGTTGTGGAAGTGGACATGTGGGGAGCTAAATTAAACTCCACTTTCTGTATTGATGAGCTGAAGTTTCTTAATTCCATCGAATCCGGCCAAGTGAGTTCCATGAATGGACTTGGCTCCATATTTTGATACTTGGTAAGTGGACTTTAAATACATGATAATCACAGAACTCCATTGGTATTCCCTCAATAGGAAGTTGTGGGTTTTGTTTAAGGAGCTACGAGAAGTGAAGAATTCACTGGAATAATACATCCCCAGCCATCTGGAAAATAGCAATTTCAAATATCTTAAATTGTGCTGAAGTGCGGAAACATTTCCATATACTGTTACATCTAGGACTTTAATACTCACGCTCCTTTCCTGTTCACGAAAGCTTAAAACTGCATGAATATTATTCATTTTTGTGTACAGAGAATGAACACTAAAATTACCAGTAATAGAATAGAATTCTATTTAAGAATCCAAAGTCATATTTAGGATCATTGTAAGGGTAACAGTCAAGAAGATACTTTGATGGCATTGATTAGCCAACCCTTAAAGGCTTCGGAACTTGTGTTCCAACAAAAATTAATCATGGGTCAATCCCACATTTTTTCCCCATGGGAAATACTTTTTTTAGGTATGTAGGAGAATAGAGTGATGGATCTGTATTAAGAACGTGTGTGCGTTAGAAGCCATGCCGGGAAGCATTTCAGATTTGCCACAAAGGCTCCAGCAATGGCAACTCGGGGGCTGTCTTTCGATCTCCCTTTCGACAAGCTAGACCAGGAATTGAGGTGTTCTCTACCTTCTGATTGGTTCATGACCAGCCATTCGTTTTTGTTTTTTTTTAAATAATTGCTTTTTGATAATTGGCTTACTTGCCATTCAAGTGCATGCAGGATGTGAAAGTTTTTATCAGTCGAGTTAGCCCTTTAACTCTAACATTAGTAAATAGACCAATTTGCATTGTCTTGAAATAAAAGGCAAATACATTTATGCGCATATATTTTCACGAATTTACTAAAATAAGAAATAAAGTAATTTCTTCTATAAAATCAGACAACATTTTACTAGAAAAATGATTCAAAACAAATAAATAGAAATGATATAGGTTGAAAAAAGTCTTAGCTTAAAATAGAGAATTATATATTTTTTTTTACAATCCTTATTTTAAAACAGGATTATTGGAGAATTTAAATATTATGTTTTACCGTATAGTACATTATTATTTAATGACAATTTCCCCTTCGTTCTCAAAATATGCAAGAATTATCCTTTTATGCAATAAGTAAGCTGTTATTTCTAGGAAGTAAAAATGTTATGCAGTACAAGGATACACGCTGTAGTTAATAAAAATCATAATTATTAAATATATTGTAGTTAATAAAAAAAATATATATTAGAAAAAATGATATGGAGGTAAACATTTGCCAAGCTTGTATAGGAAGCCGGTCCAGATTTAGCATCATGTTCTAGTAAATTTTAATGGTTATACTGTTTGTGTGTAATTAACATTAACTACTGGTAAAGACAACTACATTATTAGTCCCCGTATTACCGATATATCACGTGGTTACAATATACTTATGAACTTCACATTCCGGAAAACCAGTCATTTCTAGAAAAAATTCTTCAAAAAAAGGCAGATCCGATGTGGACCGGACCAGTCCAGGTCATACCTCTGTGAAGAATTTTGGATCAGCCCGAGGGGCAATTTCCGCCTGCCAGACAACCCTCTGATGATCCCCTTGGACTATACGGAGAGGTACGGGACAAAAATGAAGCTTTTACTGTAGAAATAAATTACAGAGATCCAGCCTACAACTTATAATTGAAAGAGGAGCAAGGAAAAGAGCGAGTCTGTTTGAATATTCAATTGTATCTTCATGGAAGACTGAATGCGGCAGGAAAAGAAGGACGAATGTTGCAATTAAAAATATTTTAATGGGCAAGAAAAGACAATATGGATGAAAATAGGACAATGGGAAAAAAATATATACTGTACATATATTGGTTTCACGTTCACATATACATTTACCTTTAACGCTCACGTTTAAAATTAGTGAATAAAATGCAATTCTTTTTTTATTATAATTATTATTTTTGCTCTTTTTTTGGAATATGTCAGCAGTAGACATC
>VKOC01007897.1:0-14418 GCA_009364415.1 Spea multiplicata | reverse complement strand
AAATACATTCCCATGATCCGCTGGTCTCCCCGCTGCAAGAGTTAAATGTCCGCACTCGCAGACATTAATTCTGTCGAACTTGCAAACTCTTTTTTTCTATTTATTTGGGGGGGGTTTTGTATCAAACTGTTAGACGAAAGGATCATGGGAATGTATTTTATTTGAATAAATGCAAATGAGCACACTAGTATATATGGCTAATATATCTTCGGACAGAATGCTGCCCTCTATTGGTTATACATTGAGTAGCATTGTTCCAAAGTTATTATGCAAAGGAGGAGGACAACCAAGTCAAAGGCATATAGTCCCGTCCCCCCCTCAAGTTTGGTCAGAAACTCAAGAGGGAAAGAAAACAGATGTGGATGTCCAAGTCAACGTTCAAGACAAAAGCCAAGTCAACGGATTAGCCACCTGAGTATTTATGAATACCTGAGCCGATGCTCGGCTGGTTCGTTGCACATAGTTTTCCCCCTCAAGTTTGCTCAGAAACTCGAGAGGGGGGAAAAAACAAAGTTTAAAAGAAAACTCTCATTACTCAGTCCAAAAAAAAATTTTTTTTCCCCTTTAAAAAAACACGAATTCCAAAGTAAAAGGCCTCTAAAAGTGGTATTCTGTACCCGTTCTTTCAGGGAATATATGTAAAAATTCTAAATCCGATAATAATGTAAAATAATGTCTGTTATCTGCTAGAATGTTGCCTCATTATAATGTAACCTTCTAAATAAAACACCTTTCTAAACCGGTTTCCGGCCCTCACCGCCGGCGCACGGCCCGTCACCCCCTCCCTATTGTTTATTTCTCTCCGAACATCGCTTAGCCGTGATGAAAAGATCATTTAATGTGTTTGCTTTTCAAAGCTTTCACTTTTCTTGTTGAAAGGGCAGCTTTTCTTTTAATTCATTATTTAGAGTCTCTGTAGCAGAGAAAATTAATTATTCATTAGCAGCGTCGTTCGCACCTCCCCCGATTCATTAAAGATATTCATTCTTAGTCCTCCCTTTTACGGCACAAGGGCACCTATAACTCCTGCTTCCTAACTGCCCCAAGCAGTCAAACATTGGGTTAATAGGAAGATTTTAGACTCGAAATATAATATATATAATAAACGTATGCATTCGGATTCGTACGAGCGGAAAATTTTATTTGCTGATTTCGTCAATTCATACGAATCTCCGAAAATGAGGCCAGAAACGGACAAAACCGAAGCAAAAAGCTAAAAATTATCGCCCGAAGTTTACGAGCTCTTACACTCTCTGAATGTCTCCCTTCCTTCTCTGCCGGTGACTTCCGTGTCTCGCAGATTTGTTTTCGTGTCTTGCAGCTCGGATTCCATGTCTCAAATCGTCTTGTTCTTCGTCTTCTTGTTGCTCTCTCTAATTTCTTCATCCGCATCTCCGCAGACATAACCTCCTGGCGGAGTTTCTGGTGAAGTCCTCCACTCCGTTTGGAGGGTTGGGGTAGAGGACGTCACTGTAAGCGCCATCATTTTACCCTAAGATAACTCAGTGAGGTTTTATTCATGGAGAGGCGGGCAAAGAGAGAAGAAAGAAGTGAGAAAAATAGAAGAAAGGAGAAGAAGTAGATGCAGAACAAGGAGATGGGAGACGCGGAAGCGGAGCAGCAAGACACAGAAGTGGAAGTGGTCGGCAGAGGAGGTAAAGAGACATTCAGAGAGCATGAGAGAGAGAGAGAGTGATTGAAGAGTGTGAGAGTCAGAGGGAGTGAGTGAGAGAGTGAGTGAGAGTAAATGTGGACGTTGGACAATGAATGACCCCTGATTTTAGTCCGAGATAAACGGACAGGAAATGAATGGACCAAAAATGAACTGATAAATTTGGTTGTATGTTGTAGAAATTGCTACGTTTTGTAAGATGATAAGAAACAAAGGGGGGGTGTTTTCTATTATTCATCTACTAAGAACAGACCATGAACTATGCAATTCGCAAGAGAACTTTTCAATATTTTAGGTGGAAATTTGAAGGAAGTTTCAAAAACTGTTATTTCACCAAGATTAGGCTGCACGGTGAGCCAAGTATGGAGTTTGCTTTAGGGGGGGGGGCATAAATTATGCATGCGCCAGATCTAAGATTTAAAGATTTAGTCAAACACAGAGGCCTCTGGATATTTGGGATGAGAACAAATGTTGTAAATACTAATGCTAACCTGATTACTGAGATGGCGGGGGTTATAAGCCATGAATTATTGCAGGGATCAGACTTTGTGTAATTCAAAGGAGAACGAGACGAAATTATCTAAAAGTAGACGGAATGTAACGAAGTTTTACTTTACTGAGAGGTGGGAGATAAGTGGGACAGCCTCTTCATTTAATGGCTTCCTATGACAGTTTATGACCATTCCTCCTTTTTATGACTGCTTACAGTCCATACTTTTGAGTTTAGTAATATCAATCATCAGATACATTTATTTATTTTTTGGCTTTTTGGTTTTTATAATTAGCACAATATTCTTTAACTAACGACATGGTCCGTGAAATGCGTCTCTATGAGCAGGACTGTAATGATACCAGGTCTAGCCAGGAGCTCCTAGGAGTCTTTATTTAGAGATAATCTCTAAAAACAGCTAGTCGTGCTCCTGGTTTAAGAACTTTCCCCCCCCTCTTCTTCTCCCTCTTATTTTATGATCTCACCAATGCTCATGAGATCCTGGATCTCCAGATGGCGACTCGGCTCAGCCACCTCTAAGACAACTAAGTCCCCAAGCCAATGAAGATTGAGTAGTTACAATGTAACTGACAGGTTTATGCAACACTTGCAGAGGTGGAAGTTAAAGCCTTTTTTGGTCCAACGTATACCATTACATAAGTTATGGCGAGTAAAGGTGATGGAAATCCCTTCCCCTAAAACTTAGGGGTAGTAGAAGGATTATTATTAAACACTCATCTACATGCACCGGACACGCCAGAAGGCTCGTTTTTCCCTCAGAAATCTCATGGTGCTGCCACAACCACAAGGGATTCTGGGTAGGCGCATGCAAATATTGTATGTATGTTTCTAGGCGGATGCATTTGTTGCATGAGGTTTGTATGTGATAATACACATATGTACCAGGTCCATGTTGAAAACCAGGACCGTGCCTTATTCTGTTCGTTTATCTCTGGTAAAAAAAATCCCCGTCTGTGTGCGTTATGGAAACCGCGTTAAAATACAGTCACTAACTTCATTATTTTAAGAAGACAGCGACAGCTGCTCCCACCCACTGCATTTACCGTTAATTCCAATTAAATGGTGTTTACTGAAATGCGTTAACCGGCTATAAACGCATCACACAGCTTATTACAGCTTATTTATGGGAAACTTCTTATGGCGTATCGAAAACAGACTCGTATGCTCGTGATGATGATAAACTGAGCCGTATAAACTAACTTAAGATCCCGGGAAGATTTTTTTTTGCATGTAAGTTATGCCAAACTCAGGGCAGCACAAACTTTACTTTGGAAGACCTAGGAAGGTGCCACCTTATATTTTAAGATTTATTCTAGGCTTGTAATCTTTCCACTTTCCATTTAACTTTGACCCTCAGACGACAAGGTCAAGTCAGATGAGTCCAAAAGGTAACTTAACTCAGAGGCCCCCAACAATCACTTATCTTCTCACAGATATTGGAGTGACCAAAGTTGAGTGCTGAGTCCAACTTTGTTAGTCTTGGGTAGAGTTGCTTTAACATTGAACTCGGCTACTGTTAAGTTGATAAGTGGAGTTGGGCCAATGAGTCAAGGCTTGTGTCTGATGTTTGAGTCGGTCCTTCAGGTCATCTGCCGTCTGCCGGCCGGTTTGGTGGTTGGGTAGGCAGTTGAGTTGGTCATCAAGCCTAACAGTCCAATTAAGAAGTCTAATTGATTTGGTCACATCGGAGACCTTTTTTTAACCCAACTGTAAGCTAGACTCAAATTCATATGAATAGTCAAGGTGCGTGAAGTCATTTTAGTGAATAAAATAATTGGTGAGTGGAACAGAGCCAGATAGACCTTTTAGGCAAGGCTCGAGCCCACATTGGCCCTTTTATTTGAAGCAGGATAATATATACAGAATCACGACCTTGTGGTTTTCCTAAATGATGAGAGTTTGTTCTGAATTTATGTTCGGTGTGTTTAACATCTGGGAAATGAAAAATATCTTGTATTAAAAAAAAAATAATAAAATACAAGTAAAATCCATTAGTTCCTCTTGAGACATCGGTTCTGTCCACCTGCTTGATGATCCTTACAGCACAAAACTGCGAGACGAGGTCATCAATACCGGTAATTAACTTTTATTCTCTTTGAACTTAATACAAGGGATTTCATGTGAGTTTTATCTCCGTGCAATAAATTTAATACCCGACTTATTTCTGATTACGCATTAGCGTCACCGTGGCGACGAAAGGTTATAATGAATCTTTGAAAATCTCAATTTTTTTTTATTTTTTTTATTAGATCTGGGCTGATTTCAAATAAAAGTCTGTGAGATGAAGAATAGGAAACAATCGTGAAAATCGTATCAGGCAGGAATTTATTGGAGCCGCCAGGATTTCAGAAAGTTTATCATCATTTTTTTAAGAATAAATTGATTTATGTTATATTTTAATCTGTGTACAAATATTCTAATCTGATAATACTGAAATAAAGTATAGGTTTGTGGGAGCAGGGCTCACTTCTCCTTCTGTATCAGAATGTTTCTTCATGTTATTGTTAATTTTTTATTCTCCTCTGTTGCTGCTGAAGAATTTTTGGGAGGTTTTAGATAAATAAAATAATAATTTAATGTATGTCAGAATTTTTTATTTTTATAAATTTGGATAATACTGTAATTTTAGAATGGGACGGCCTCTAGACTTTAATTGATTTTACTCGCAAAATTACCTCACTACATTAAAATATAGAATTGTTTTTATATATATAAAATGAAATAATAATAAAAATAATAAAATAATATAAAAATAAACAGGGCTTCCCAGGGCCCTAAATTAAAGTTTCAACTTGCATTTAAAGTCACAGGCAGCTCATAAATGAATGAATTTGCAAGTTGCCTGCGAGTATATGCAAGGTTTTTTATGTACTCAGATTTTTGTGCCAACTCGGAAGCACACAATTTAGTGAATAGATCCCTTTGGCTGTGTCTGTTGAGATTATTGTGAGCTTCATTTTAATATAGTCAGTCTAATACATACTAGAAAAAAAATCAGAAACTCGCTTGTTCTCCTCATCATAAGTGAGCTCTTAAAACACCTTTAAAACCTTAAAAAAACCCCAAAAAACTAAAAACTAAAAAAAAACAGTGGTCAAAGCAAAGGCAGCACCGAGTAGAGCACAAGAGATCTAACTGATGCTATTCAGAGATCCAGCTGGTCTTATAGAAGCTCCATCATGGTACCTAAAGTCAACAACAATAGAAGAGAAAAAAAAAAAATAACCAAAAACTAAAAGTTATTTTTGATTCCCAACATTCTAAAATTCTACATTTTGTCTCTTTGCTTGTTTTGTTTTTTTACTTGTTTTTTTATTATCCAGAAATATGTTCTAGATCAATAAAAACATATAATTTTTCTGACAATCAGCAAGTTTGATAAACAATCTCTTTGAAAGTAATTTGGAATTTTGACATTTTTGTCTTTTGTATTCTATAAAAGTTTAGTTTATTGAGTGAAGATTCTTCTCTCTGATACTTCATGGGAGAACAAGAGAATTGGAATGTTGGTAACAAATGTAATTATGGAAAATATGAAGCCGGAAAGGAAGAGAAGAGATAAAAAAGGGGGTTTTAATGCTTTTTAGGGTTAAAAATAGGAAGTTGAGACATTTAATAAGTTAATTATAGATCCGTACTTTTCCACAAACGGTTTGTTTGGCGCATAAACAAGAACTGGAATGAGTTCTAAAAGCTGCGGGAAGTCGCTTAGACCGGGCAAATGTTAGAATTATGACCCATTAGCCATTCAAGACTCCAAGAGGAAAACAAGCTCAGAATCACAAAGAAACCGATGTAATTGAGGCTGTTTAGGGTTTTTTGCTTAATTTTTCCGTGCTTGATGTTCCAACTCAGAAAGCCATTAAGAACCCAACGGGAGGGAGAAGATGGGTCCTTCAAGAGAAGCGGAGTTTAGATGTTTAGAGGAGGCCTTCCTCGCTCTTATTAAATAGAAAATAGAAGAACTGAAGGCAGATCCATTTTTGCATTTTGAGGATTTTTATACTAAAAAGAGGAGTTAAAGTGCAAAGTGCTATATCTCATGTCGAAAGACTCTGGAGGTCTACCCAACGGGCAGTGGCTTCTTCTTTGCATCATTCTGGGTAAATCCAGACCATGGAAGAGTCCCAATCATAAAATGGGGAGCACCGCTGGATTACAGCAGGTTGACGAAGCGGGGCGACTACATCATATGGCTAAATGCTTCTAGAATACGATGTGAACGCGTCTGATGGGATCCTTACTGTGCTCCATTTGTTTGAGGGCTTTGGATTTAAAAGTGAAAAGATCTGAATAAATATGGGTGGGGAGTAGGTGAGGTGATGTCCCCTAAAAATGTATTTGGGGGGGGGGCGCTGGTAGGAACAACACGACAATTAAAATAGAAGGAAAGCCAATCTAATTAATATTATAAAGAATTTAATTTCATAAAAAAGTTAAATGCATGAAAAATTAGATGTTATTGGTTAAAAAGCAACGGAATTGTGTGTTAACCCTCTTCAAATATAACATTTACAAAACAAAAGTAAAAAATCAGGAAAAAACTTTTTTTGTTTTAGGGAGTGTGGTTGGAGGCGTGGCTGGGGGTGTGGCTTCACCAAGAATTTTATTGCAAAAGAATAATGGGGTTTATTTACCCCGTTTAATTTATAAAGCCGTTTCCTGCTGTTTCTATACACATTATCGGGGCTTTTAGGGCTGTAGAACCCTGCGATCCCTCATACCCAGCAAACATTCTGACTCCTAAGAAAGAGGGGCATCAGGGAGGAAAGAGGGGGCATCAGGGGAGGAGAGAGAGGGGCATCAGGCGAGGAGAGAGGGGAATAGGGAGGAAAGTGGGACATCGGGAAGAAAGTGGGACAGTGAATGGATAGATATACACCTTTTAGCGACATCAAAACAGATCCTTTGCTGTTCCACTTAAAAGGTTAAAATAAAATATAATCAATACCTCGCTGGTCCCCCGACTGGATTGATTGCCCGTAATTAGCTGCCGAGGCGTCCTGAACAGTTAGTGACACTTTAATGACTTTAATGACATTTTAATCCCACACAAACTCTAAAAACGCCAATAATACAACAGAACATCGCCCGGCGTCAGTTATCGCGCACGCTCAGGACTTTGGAGTCCGGACACCACCTCTGCCCCGGATCCCTCGCTTCATTTTCTTTGCCGAGGTCGCTGTTTTATAATCCTCCGTTATTACAATGTATCAGCGGCTCGGAGAATTTTAATGAGCTGAACTTGTGCCTTTTATTTTTAATTGGAAACTGTAAAAAAAAAAAAAATCACACATTAATCTGCAGGGAAACTTTGTTTTATTTTCCAATTTTTATTGACATTCAATACAAGGAGATTTCTGTTGAGTTTCGGAGCGGCGAGGGAGGGGGGTGATAAGGATAAGGGCATCAGTCATGTGATTTTGTAATTATACATTGTTGGGGATAAGAAGCTCTCTAGAAGGCTTATCTACTAAATCGTGAGTTTGTCTGCGAATTATAGAAACACAGAACCTGCCTGCAGATCGGCCCCATTCGGCCCCCGTTTCTCCTGCTGTAAAGACTCAGACTCGTCTTAGATTCAGGAGCCGTATGTCTATCCCATGCATGTTTAATCCCCTAACTGTATTACCCTCTACCACTTCCGCTGGGAGGCTGATCAATGTTATTGTTTATTATGAATGATGCATAATAATTGATGGCGGGTCCACGCTCTTTTACAATCAGTTAGGTTGTGTGTGTATTAGACGTACACAGTTGAAACGCAATGTTGCCTGTGCACGGTGTCTGCAATAAACGGGGCTGTCCCAGGGAATTCGTGACTGTTGGCAGCTATGGTCTCTTAAATAGAACTAAAGGGGTCTACAACTCCCCCTTCTTTTCAGGGTCCACCAGACTGCATCGGAAGACGGGAAGTGAGAGATCTTTTGAGACATGTAACTTAATAACCTCCACCGCCTGAAATAATATTCCTGATTATTGCCTCTGGACGACTTTCAGAGATTCCGTATTTGCTTAGTTTATTACCTTTTTGGTTGTCAAATAAGACATTTCCGCTAATGCAATTCTTTCATCTCTCTTTACTGAAATGAAGTTAGGTTTTTTTTTCTCCCCCTATTGCTTTTCAGATTGAAAACTGCGCAGGAAGCAAAGCGTAGCCCTCAAAATTATACATTAAGTTACAAAATCAAGATGACAAGAAGCACAATTCAAAATATACTTAGTATGTGATTAAATCAGATTTATTTTTATTTCATGTAAAGAATTATAATTTTCAATAAGAAATATCTATAAATCAGACTTGGTTTCAATACATAGTTAAAAAAAACCAAGCCAGAGGACCTATCAACTGGCTAAAATCTATAAACACACAGTGGTCACTTCATTTGTGTGTATCTGTATATGTAAAGTGGAACAGCCTCCCAGCAGAGGTGGTAGAGGGTAATACAGTTAGGGTATTAAACATGCATGGGACAGACAGACGGCTCCTGAAATGAGACCAACGACTGATTAAGGTTTGAGTCTTTACAGCAGGAGAAACGGGCGACTAGACGGGGGCCGAATGGGGCCGATCTGTCGGCAGATTATATGTTCAGATGAGCCCTTGTTCCCTGCACCTTTTCATCTTGCTGAAAAGACTAAAAGTAAGCAGTCTTTTTTTTCCCCCAGCTAGGTTTTCAGTTTCTCCAGGTCATTAAAGAGTTAAACTCTCTGGCAGAGATACATTTTTTATGCTTTTATTTTATTGGGTTATTTGTAACAAAGTTTCAATGTAACTTAAATGAATGCGCGGCTTAAAGGTAGAGCTCCGTGTTGTTGTTAACGGAAAATTCTTCAACTAGAGAAAAGTGGTAAGTGGAGTCCATCGAGCTCGGTCCTGGGCCCCTGTTATTTAAGGACTTTATCAGTGGCCCTGCAGTGGACAATGGGAGCCACGAGTCGGCGTTCAGAGATGACCCAAAATCAGGTAAGTTAATACAGTCTGAACTAGAATCTATTTCTCCCTGCAAGATGATTGGATCAAATTGGAGGATTGGCAGATAGGATTTAACATTGACAAATGCAAAGTTATGCATTTGGGGAAAAAAAAAAGAAATGTACAAATGATACTATAAATGAGTTGTGTTGGGGAAATCATTACACGGAAGGACTCGGTAATTGTGTGCAATAAACTGAGCAACAGCGTCATTCAGATGCTGCGGGGACCAGTAAGGGGTTGGATAAAATTGACTCAGGAGAGGAAATATAATTTGGCATCTCTATAAGTCAATGGTGAGACCGCACCTTGAATATGTGGGGCAAGTCTGGGCAACTGTTTTTAAAAAGGTCATTATGGAACTTTAAAAAGTGTAGAGGTGGCTACTTCAAATAATAGAGAAGTTGACTTTGTTTACAGTAGAAAAGGGCATCGTAGATGAGGTATGATGTCATTATACAAATACATAAGTAAATATCAGCCGCTCTCCGGTGACCCGTTCATTAATAGGACTGTACAGAGAACAAGAAGCCGTCCATTCAGACCTTAAGAAAGAAATGAACCCCTAAAGCAGCAAAAAGGGTTCCTTACAGTAAGAGCAGTAAAGATGTGGAATCCGCTCCGCACAGACACTGGGCTATCAGATCCAATTGATGCCTTTAAATGCCGGCCGGGTGTCTTTTAGGCTAAGAAGAATATACAGAGATATAACTTTCTAAGACTCGTTAAACAGGGCAGGTCCGACTTGGACAGACGTCCACTGCAGCTCACAAGGTGGCTCTTCGGGTAAAGTGGCCGCTGGCCTCATCCCTCCCCACCTCTTGCCCCAAACTTCAAAACAAGTGTCCTGATTTGGAGACCTGAGACATTGGACGGATATCCTACCGAGTGACCTCTCCTAACCTACAGAAATTATCACTGCGTTTCATGAAATTCTTAAATTCTCCAAAAATACTTAAAGTCGCCCAAAATCCACCTTCTCTAAACTGCACAGAGGAGATGCCATTCATTAGATGAAGAAGGCATCAAGCTGTTCTCTTTATGGAATCCTTTATGTGACCGGTCCTACCGGCAGCGTCTACAAAAAGCTTAAGCTGTAATAACACCGCTGCTCTTCATCCTCATTTGACTTTTTTTCCAACCAGCGTTACTTTCTCTCAAACTTGGAGAAGTCGCACTAAATTTTCACTTGTTTGATAACTTCTCTTCCAGATCATATAAGTTGTTCTCTATAAAGGAGGAGGGAGGACTCTTGTTATCTCATTTTATGCCCCATAAATTTGAGCTATGTTTTATAAGCTCACAGCTCACAAATCTTAGGCTTTAAGTGGCCGATATATCATCGCCGAAGTGAGAGGTACACAGAAGCCGAGCGAGAGACACGACAGAATACCTTTGTAGTGACCAAGCTCCTCGCTACAAACAAGAAACTTCCACCAATTACTTATTTCTAAAATCAGATTGAAAATAAGTCTTCAAAAATATTCTGTTTTCTTTTTTTACCCCAGTTGTAGTTTTTTGCCCCATAATATAAAGTTTTCAGGCAGCTGCATATCAGCCGTTTGTATGATTCTCGCTCTGTTATCTGATCCCCGATCTACTAAACACCCTGACTCCTTATCATACTGCCTGTGGGGAACAATAGAATGGCTCAGTCTTAATCACCCAGTCAGACTCTCTGACTAATAAAAGTCTATGGAGGAACAGACTTCATTAGCATTGCCATAAAGCATCAGCTCAGTGTGGTGTTCCAGAATCTTAAGTAAAGAAAACCCTGTAATGTTATTCGTTCTTCCAAAGTTTTATTTACATAAAATCACAACAAACAAACAACAAATACATTTTATAGAAGCCTGTTTGGTTTCCATGCCAACAGCCTATCGGGGGACTTCTTTGGTGTCATATGTTTAAGGGTTTCCCTGAAAAATATGGAATGAGGCAAAATTTAACAGGATCTAATTATTATTTCCCGGAAGGGCCACCAATGGTTCTAATTGACTTGATTGCGCAATGCAGGGAAGCAGGGAGGCAAAGTTATTCTTCTGATGCCGGCTGAAAAGTTCAAAGGACTCTCTAGCTGGGTTACAAACACAACCCTTGCCAGGTGGTCCCTAAAAATCATTTGTCGTCAAAGCCGTGTATATATTATAATAAAAACCACGCTGCTAGGGGTGTTAATAGAACAGAAAATATCTCTAGAAGCCAGTTCCGGACGCCGGTGAAGTTCAGAGCCGGAGGGAACGTTAGCTGCTACAAAGAAGAATTGGAGATAAGCGAGTCCAATGCATTAAACCGGCGACATTCATTTTGCTTTGGGTCAAAACCAATCTCGCGGCACGAAAGGGATAAAACTCGACTATACACAACACTCCGTCCCGTCTTGCTTTTGGCTTCCTGATTTAAAACCTTTTAATTTTTCCAATAAAAGCCTGGAAAAAAAGGGCATTTTTCTACCATAAACGGAATTGCTTGCAGAATAAGAAACGTGATTTGCAAGTTTAACCCCTTGAATGTCGGGGGTTGGGGTACATTTCTTCTTTTGCTGTAATTTAGGTGATAAAGAAACAAATGATCTTTTTCAAGAGGACTTTTAGCTTTTCATAGATACATCGTTTTGGGTTACTTGTGATATAAAAGCTTTGATGCATGTGATAGATGATTGGTCCCTTTAAATTTTGGGTTTTTTTTGAAGCACCTGCCCATTTGTTTCAGCCAAAAATTCAGGGGCATTTTTACTTCGGTAATGAAATTCGTTGCCCTTTGCCGACATTCACTCTCACTCATACTCTCACTCATACTCTCACTCTCTCACACTCATTCTCATTCACTCTCTCGCTCGCACCCTCTACATTCTTTGCTTATCTTCTCTGCCAACCGACTCCACCTCTGCATCTTCATCATTTTCAATCCTCTTCTATCATCATCTTCTCCCTTCTTTTCTCTTTTCAGTCTTTAATCTTCTATCTTCGTCCGCATCCCCGCTTGGAGGTTTGGGGTCAGGGTGGCTCTTGTGGTGACGTCCTCTCCCTCGATTGGAGGATCAGAAAGAGGGCATCACCACCAGAGCCGCTATTTTGGGGAAGTTCCTGCTGGGTTATGTCTGCAGAGATGTGGACGAAGATAGAAGATTGAAGATGGCAGAGTGAAGATAGAAGAGAAGGGAGAAGATAAAAGAAAAAAGCTAGATGATGAAGAAGATGCAGAAGTAGTCGGCAGAGAAGGTAGGGAAATATTTATAGAGTGTGTGAGAGGGTGAATGAGAGTGTGTGAGAGTGTGAATGAGAGTATGAGTGAATGTGGGCCCACATATTTTGGATGAAAATTCTGTTTTTTTCGGCCCTTTTGTTCAATTCTTTAATATAAATGAATCATTGGTAGGGCTGCATGGGACACTGGAGCACCCCATTCATTCACACAATACACAATAGACGTCGTTTAGAAGCAATGAGGTTCTGCGACGTTCCGCAGAACCTGACTCGTGATACGTAACGTTCCGTCACTAAGCACCGTCATCAATCTCTACAGGGAATCATTTCTGGTTACTTAATAAGAACTCGAACATAAATATCATGAAACGCTATTAGTTCCGAAGAAAGTAATGAGAGCCCTGTAAGATTTATAAGCACACACGGTTCCCAAAGTCAAGAATTCATTAAGAATATTAATCGCCACCGAAACCTCCAACAATGAGAAGAAAAACTGGCGTCATGGGGTAGTCACGGCTTGACGGATTCCGAAGTCATTATCTCATATTCACCGCGGAATTGGGTCAAAAAGGGACAAGCGTGACACGGCTGGAAGTCCCAATGACTTTAATATGTGGACTATATATGTAAATACATCGAGGGGACATGGAGAAGCCAGCATGCTGGGTTCCCCATGAATTCCATGAGAACTAAACACGGGTGCGTCCCTCGAGAGGGAAGAAGTACTTTTCCTTTGGAGTTACTGGGTTTTCGGGCTGCTGGAGACCCCAGTAAACTAAAAAAATTAGCGGGGGGACCTACCATGAAGAACTTCATCTCATGGCTGATCTCCAGGAGGAGAACTCAGCAAAAAGGGCCAGGTACGCTGCCCAAAGGCCTGAAAAGAAGAGATAAGTGCCCTCAATTATCTCCGTGAATTATTAAATAAATAATGTCAGCGGGCACAGTATCAATAAGGGTAACAAGCTTGGTGTCCTCTGATCCCCCCTCCCCCGCTACAATTCCTGTTACTAATATATTTACATCCCCTCGCTGTATTACCCTCTACCACGTCTGCTGGGAGGCTGTTCCACTTATCCACCACCCTCTTAGTACAGTAAAATGCACTTCCATGCCATCTAAGCCTCTGATCCTCTAGTGTTAGATTCTGGTCTCTTGTTCTAGCATTTCTCCCTCCTTTATGTATTTAAATGTCTCCCCCCTTCTCTCCCCCCAAGCCGGAGGTATTGAGATCCAGTAAATCATCTTCCTATTATTATCTTACATTTATTTTATTTTAAACACAAACATTTAGTATTTAAATTTAGGTGACATTTAAGTGATTGTAAAAAAAATGTTTTTATTTAACCTGAAAATATATTCTAATTATTGAAGGTTGTAGGAATTGCGTAACCTTTTAGTAAAGATAATATTATTTTTACCAATTAGTGTTTTTTTAAAAGTACAGTTATTTGAGTATTAATTAAGAAATAAAGGCTGTATTAACCCAGTTCATCTATTTGTTTATAGATTGTGTGAATTATTTTTCCTATTTAATATAAATCTATTATAAAATATAAATAATATTATTTTCATAAATATATATATAATCAACACCCAGGACTCCTGACACAGGGCAATCACTCGGTGTTGCGCAGGCTTAGGGTCCATGCTTGGCATTCAAAAAGAGATTAAAAGAAGGGAATTTCTTATAATACCAATAAAAATGTGTTGATTCGCCGACGTGGGTAAATTATACTTTTTTTTAGCAACAAGAACTTTTCAAAGAACCAAGAAAATCCCCCAACAGCTTTCCTTATAAGTGTAACTATTCAATCGAGCGGCTGAGTTTATAGGAATCGCATCACCGTTCAAAAGTTTGGGGTCACTGAGCTGCTTCCATGGAAAACAAGGACATTTCTGGCTGTAGCATAATCACAAAAAGGGTTTCTAACCATCAATTAGCCTTTTAAACTTAAACTTGGATCAATGAACACAACGTGCCATTGGAACACAGGAGTGATGGGAGTGATAAAGGGCCATTGGAACCCAGGAGTGATGGGGGTGATAAAGG